>JAQGAF010000523.1:0-48967 GCA_034687865.1 Kryphioiulus occultus | reverse complement strand
AGTAGGCTAACAGGAGTGGAAGCGCCAAATTTGAAATAATTATTGGGGTGACCCGAAGTTATCCATCACGTAGTAACTGAATATCGCTAGCATTTGTCATGATTTCCATGATGGCATAATACTTGAATGTAAGGTTCACGCTTCGAGTATTAAGTCCTCAAGTTATCAAAATTACATTGAAAAATGGTGGATTTTACTTTGATTTTAGCCACAAGGATGAGAAATGATAGATTTTAATTAACCGAAATTTTCATGAAAAAATATTTCATTCAGCATTTGGAGATCAACTAACCAACATCTCTCCTAAAATGATGACATAATATTCAAACTTCCACGATGGAAGATTCAGTTTTCAAGACTTAGGTCATCATGAAATCGTGATTTTCATCCGAGTATCATGTCGATAGAAGAAATTTAGAAATGAGTGAAAATGTTATCAAAATTAGATCAAAAATGATTGGTCACAATTTTAAAATGGTATAGGCGATTTTCTTTTTTTTGTGCAAAACTGGGTGAGAAATGAAACATTTTAACAAAAAATTTTATGAAAAACAATTTGGTTGAATCCCCGTCATCACTTCAAAATTCACTTGGCCAACTAACCTGATCCCATTCCAAAATGACATAATACTTGAACGCCCTCAGCGTTCATTACACAATGGATGAATCAGCAATAATATTTATTAGCATTTTATTACCAATTTCCGAATCGTCCTCGACTGCAGTTCGTCGATTTTAGAGAGCTTAGTTAACACCGTGATGATCTTGTTTTACAAAGCTTTATAGCTAGAAGTAGACAAAAATAAACCGTATATATTAATCAATCAGCCTCGGTCATTATCTTCAGAGGGAGCTGTCACTACTGTTTATTACTCACTCACCAGCCATACTAACGACTTGAGCACCATAGATGCAGTCTTATTTTAGTATAAACAGAAGATCTGTGGAATAAACCCCAATAAAATTTATTTCTTAAAAGTCTGGAAAAATCAATCTGTACTTATTCAAATTTCTCGACATATGATGTTTAGGGCATTACGAATCAAAGCTAAGAAAACTAATTCAAACCTCAAAACTAATTCAAGGATCTGAAATTACGTTTTCATAAAGACCAACCATATAATCTTGTAACATTTATTTTTTTGAGAATAATATGGCAACCTAAAAACGTTTCTTTGCATCGTTAGTAAACTGACACTGCGAATAAACAACAGGTTAGTTGATCAATTCGAAAGTTTCTCGGTGCTCGCCTTAAAAAATCAAACAAGACAGGAAATTACAAATTGCGCGCAAAATACTTCGCTCGTGTTAATAGTATCGAAAATTCCGGCAATGAAACTGAAAATTATTCCTGTATATAAATTATTCGTAGAGTTAATGACCACAACTCGCAACTAATGCTCTCAAACTTCTTTATCGTATCCAAAATATGCAATATTGACATTCAGAATTCCACTCCTGACATAATTAGTACACATACGTGAAATTTAAAACAAAAAGTAAATACAGAAATCTTTCTAAGGACATATGGGATGCCTGTTGTACTTCTTTGCAAAAAGTAAATGTAGTTCGGGAACCCCTCAAAATAGATTCTAGTCAAGCGGAGAAAATAAAGGGATAAAAATTCAGAAACGAAGCATCTGCGGCAAAGTTACCTGGCGAGACAAACTACACGTATCTTTACAAAACACTGTTATATCAGTTTGGCAAACCATCGTCAAGCCTCGCAATTTGAGCAACATAAATCTGGCTCAAAAGAAACTGAATTACCATACAGCTCATGTTTTGTACACACATCGTGCGATAGTAGTCAATGTCTCGAGGCCTACACAGCATGTAAAACCTACGACCAATCAGAATAAATAGTTATAAGCTCTATCTGTAACAACGAATGAATTATCGAGGAGACGGCGATGCTGCGAATGACTGCGGCAGACCAGTTATGATAGATCCTAGTACAAAAATATTGAAACGCGCAATAATTCGTTGAAAACTCACTGAATATCAGCAGCGGATCGGAAATTACGGATGAAAACAGCCATTACCTATTAGGGCAAATACGAGTCATCTGCAACGATCATGCACCGAACCTTAATTAGTGTAATTTACCGTTTGTCAAAACGGGCTAGAAATAAGGGAAAAAAAATTAGGAAATTTGATAAGAAAAAGCGTGTTCATGAACTAACCTTCCTGAGAACGGGGCTGCGAAATAAATTTGATTAAGATTTCTCTAAAAATATATCTGAATAAAATACATTCCACGGTATTGTAACGGATTTTCCGACTGATGGTTTATCGTTTATAGTCATCGATCCTTCAAAATATTCATGCTGTAGTTTTATCAATTTTGGTGCCTGCAGGGTGTAAGTTTTTGCATTATTCTCGGTAGACAAATCGATTAGGATAAAACTGCCTAGTGTGTATAGGAAAAAGTGTTTCATTAGGAAAGTTTCTCGTTAGGAAGAAATTTGAAAATGCATCCCTATGTACACGATTGCTAATTTTTAGTAAGTGTTCGAAGAATAACATGCTCTGCAACGATAGATAAAGTTCTGAATTTCTGCCGGTATAAAAATATTTTACAAATGAGACGTGCTGGTACACGTTTCAAGTTTCGATTGTATCCGATATGCCTGAAAAGTTAAAATTGTAAGTTTATGAAATCATCCCACATCATCGGAAAAATTTCATATAGGCTATCAGATATTATAGGTAGTATTAATGGGAATTATGCAGATCTATAAGTTTGTAAGCGATAACGAGGCAATTGATCAATGAGAAATAAATCGATAGAATTATGGTTTCTAAAGCTTCTTTTACACTATATAACAAAACGTGTATCGTATCTAAGCTATACAAGTTGTTTGAAAATGAGAAGAAAAGTTATTTAACATGATGTTATGTAACATTTTTTTCTTGCTGCATCGTCAAAGATAAAAGGACGTTAGAAATTTGGGTATACGCTATATAACAAAACATCGTAATATAAAAAATTAGTTTTTCACTATGTTCTGCAATTTGTCATATGACGTCATATATTACTCGTTATGGATAGTACAACTAGAACATGTTATACAACTTTTACAATGTCCTTTCAATTTTTTCGACATATGATGGATAACGTACTGTATAACCTAGTCCATCATGAGAAACATGTTATAAAACATTTTCCTTCTCATTTTGAAACAAGTTGTACAACTTTTCTATATAGTTTGCTATTACATAGTAAGTCCAGCTTTTTATATGTACGGTATATGGCGTTATATAACGAGGTGCACAATGGAGTTAAAAACTAATTTGCTATATTACAATGTTTTGTGATATAGGGAAAACCCAGCTTTAGACATTTTTTCGGCCAATTTCACGAAGGCAAATTTAGAAGTAGAACGCAATCAGATTGAAAATCACTAATCCTGCATAAGGTCCAATTCAATTACGACACATCGGAAACCTCATCTCGGAAAACTCAAGACGTGTACGACCGCTCACACAGTGCTTCGCTAAATTTGAAAAATATAACCATGATTAAGTTGTTAACGGAGCATCGTGCAACCGGTCGTTTAGTAGAGAAGGTAGCCCGCAATAACACTCCCAAAAATAGCGCCTGCACAATTTCGAATAAAAATTTATACGGCTTAATTATTTACAATAGTAATCCAGTACAAAACGTCACGATTTTAAGGCATTTATACGAGCAAGAATAGATGACAGTTTATCGACCTAGTAACTATATGTTAGTCATTAAAAAGGGGGAATCCGTATACCGATAATTACTCGTCATCAGGTGGCTTCCAACGAGCTAAGCAGAGGGATAGGAAAAACTTTTTCCGGAAAAGCTAAAGCTGCGAAACAATTTCGGGTGGCTGATATTCAATAATTTTCAAACTACGAACCCGCTACCGAGATTCACTTGGGCGTTTCATTAGCACGGCATATTTAAATACAAACACGCTTTCTCTGCAAAATTCGTTAAAAAGAGGACAGTTGAACTCACGCAATTTATGAATGACAATGAAATAAAGCTCATGTTGATGATATAAACACGGATCGACGCCGACTCGAGTTCGTTTTAAGCTGGCAGAAACCAGTGAAACTCAAGTTCGTGTGACGCAAATTGATCATCGGTCGGCATCGCATCGTTCGACTGTGACGTAGTGATAAAATCCTCCCCCGACCCCGTACATTTTACGGTACAAATACAAAGCACGATGCTCCTGAAGATGAAATCACAGTCTGACATAGGCACCTTTAACCCCCTGCCAGAGAGAGAGAGAAAGATGGACATTTAACACTCGCGTATCTCGCCGTCTTGCTGGGATGTAAAAACCATTTTCAAATGGCAACTTTTCTTACCCAAGCTTATAGGATATCTTCGCTACCGATTGCCGCCGCTAAATCCCCTCGTCACATCAGGTCCCCTCGGCGGCCTTATGACTTGCACCACGTCCAGCAGCAACGTGCTTTCCATCCTGGTAGATTGCGCCGCTTCGGGAGCGGGTGTTTCTGGCGTCTCCTCGCTCAAAGCAGCTAACGTGATATTCGCTAACCTGAAAACAAATCAAAGACAATTAGCCAGAAGAAAGTGACTTTCGCTAAACCAGGGTGTCTTCTGAACCGTAATTTCATTTTTACAGTATTTCCAGTATTTCCATAAAACGACATTTTTTGTATAAAGGTGGCCAGTTGGCATACAATTTTTTCACATTTTTTGACATCCAAGTGTCTAACATTTTTCATTTTTTTCACATATTTTAAACTGCAAATATTTGATTTTTATCACAATTTTCACATAACATTTCTAAAAAAAATCACATTTTCATGAACTACACAGGAGTTCTCAAACTTTGGACCACGACCGACGTATATTTTAGAATTGAGAACGCCGTAAGCAAATTAGCACAAATGATCTATTTCATGCAGCTTGCTTTTCTAAAAAAAATTGTATTGTTGTAAATATTAACATTTAAGAGAATGCTGCAGGCGACATTTTATAAATAAATTTTAGCCCTAATGCATTTCACGACAATTTTAACTCAACTAATATTCTAGAGCACTTTTTTGTTTTAAAAAAACGTGACCAGAAATGGCCGATTTAATATGAATCTAGAAAAACCAGATCTGAAATGACGAATTTTAGCCAGTATCTGACATGGCGGATTTTTCCAAGAAAATATAGGAACATTTGACAACCTAGTGTATTTCCTCGACCAAACCCAAGAAAATTTCCCCAAATTTAAAAATATTTTTTACAACACATAAGCATTTAAACTGGGACAGATTTAAGACCATGGGGGTCAAGAGTTTAAACGGGAACGCCGTAGGCGAAAATTTGAATAACTCACGAAAATAATGTACTGTAGGGCGTTTTTCACAAAATTTATTTGAAAATTGAAAATATCCAGTATATTCCAGCATTTTCCAATCTAGTTGACACATTGTAAACCTACCAAAACCAGTACTTTCCCTAGTTTGCGAGGCACATTACGTGGGTCAGTCAGCATATGTTGCGTACCTTTCCTCGGCGATGTCCTCTTCATTTTTTGCCGCACCCAATATCCTTAGCCTCGCTTCCGCGTATTCGGCTTCCCTCTGCTGCAATGTTTTAATGGGTTGCTTCGATCCCTTTTCGCCATTCATGAAAGAATGTCCGTCATTTTGCGAACCACCGCTGGGCCGTTTCAGAATTTTCACTTGGGGCGTTGGAGGCGCGTACGGAGTCCTAGGAACGTCCTCTTGCAGTATTACCGGATCCATGAATCCCAAGCGTGATTCTTGCTCTTCGCTAGATCAACCAAAAGCGTAAGGATGTACGAGCATGAGTAAGATGAAGATCAGGAATAGTTACATCAGAGAACCTAAGGGGCCAGTTTTATAAATCTTAACAGCCTGTTTTAGGATTTATGAAAGTAACGAAAAAGTGCTTTTTGTACAGTCAGTTTTGTAAATTCGCATTTTTTTCTGAAGTACTGAGATATTTACAGTCAGTTATTGCATCGTTTAGGGGCAGTATTCAATGCAGTAGAACAAAAAGTTAATGTACAAAATGTTTTGCAAAACCTTCAGTATGACCAGTAAAAGGGTTTTAAGCTTGATGTGTCCATAGTAAGCAGCCAGAGAATCTCAGATGGTCAGTTCACGGGAATGTCTATTTCTCGCTAGTTTGAGATGGTAGCGAGACCTCCAAACCAAAAATTTAAATTTAAGTTGTGCGTGGAAACGTGTTTTACTTACTGGAAATGAATTTTCGAAATTTGACTTGAGACTTTGCAACTTGAAATGACAATTATCGGACAATTGGCTTAATCGACAGTACTATTAGTTATCTACGCTCACTTGTCCAAACTTTTCAAAGTACTCAGGTTTTCCTCAAAGATTTTAACGTTTCATAAAACTACCACTCATTTTTACTAGCTAAAAAAGTGCTAGCTAAAACAGTGCCAAATCCGGCCCATGCCTGATGTAGTCTCAAAGGGTGTCCGGAAAGTTGTTCGCCATCAATTGTTCCCCGAAAGCTGTTCGCCAACATTTGTTCACAAACATTTGATTGCATAAGCTAAGTTATGTATAAATTAGGTTAGGTGCGGATTGGGTTTGGTTAGGTTAAGCAAGCAATTGACTTAAGCAAACAACTGTCGGTGAACACTTTTCCGGGAAACAATTGTTGGCGAACAACTTTCCGTGAAGCATTCTCAAAACCGTGTAGGCTTGATTCTTGTGAGCCTAGCTCTGTCGATATATTTATCAGCATCAAACTCTCCACTGTTTCAACCACGTTGGGATTGTGAGGGTTACCAACGTGAGACTGGAGACAACCTCCCAGACAGCTGTCTCAGTCAACTAATTTGAACACCTGTGGGGTTACCATGTGAGACTGAAGACACCAGTTCGTAAGCCGGTACACTCATTCACTCGATCGAGCTGTTTACTCTCAAACAGCATTTTCAGTTAACTAGTTTGAACTCTCGCGGGTTTACCATGTGATACTGGACAGGTCCCGTACTGGAGAACCAGTAGAACCATCCACACTAGAGCTGTTTACAGGTGAACTAGCTCATGAGCTCCTGTGAGATTGGACCTTACGAAAACGGACCCTGAGATTCTCTCGATGGTGACTTTCGCTCTCTGTCCTCAAATGGACATCGAGCCTAATTAGCCACACAAGTTCCATAGACGACCATATACACTGTATAAGACCAGGGAATAGGGTTGAAATTGCAGCCTTTTTAGAGCACTCGACTTACGTAGTCTGTTGTATTCCAGCCGACCTGGACTTCATCTCCTCGATTTTCTTGTCCAACGCCTGCATGAAATGAACGCATTTGAGGACACAACGAGTTTAGAACAGAACGGCAATGATTTCATTTCACGTTCGAACGAGCATGCCTATAGAAGCCCAGCACGAACGCACGAATATTTTCCAAGATTTAAATGCCCCGATCGAGCAGCTGTCGATATCCCTCGAAACTCGACGGGAAATCTCGCTTTTCGAGACGAATATTCGAGCCTTACTTACTCCGTTGTCGACGTAATCCTCCCAATTATCGTACACATCTTCCTCGCCGTCGTCGGCCATCATGGCACAAAATTCGAACTATTTCGGTGGCCGAATTTAACAACATCCGGTTCAAGAAACAGACGACCCGGGTTCGAACCCCGCCAGGGAGCGCAATTTTTTTACGCAGTTTTCGCATAAACGAGATGCTAAAATGAAAATATTGCGTTTATTAGTGCTTATTTTCGTAATTTGGAAATAAATATGGTGCAAATTATTGCGCGTAGAAAAGGAAATTTTTGGAAATGAAAATTCTGGCTTTTGATTCGAGCAAAAACAGGGTCAAAAGGTCAGAAAATTCAGTTTTGCATATCGGATTTCTAAACACCGTTTAATTATACGTATTTCAAGTAAATATTGAAAATGCAACAAATAATTTTATGTACACTGTACATGTAAAATCTCCTAACGTTCGTGACCTTTAATTGTAATTCAAAAAATCCCGGTCGATCTAGAGCGCAACTTTTTAAAAACGTCATGCTAAAATGAGAAATTGCATTCATTAGTGCTTATTTTCGTAATTTGGAAGTATACGGCGCAAATGTGCGTCGAATCGGAAATTTTGGCAAATGAAAAATTTTGGCTTTTGATTCGAGCAAAAACAGGGTCAAAAGGTCAGAAAATTCAGTTTTGCATATCGGATTTCTAAACACCGCATAATTATATGTATTTCCAGTAAATATTGAAAATGCAACCAATAATGTTATGCAACATCTCCTAACGTTCATGACCTTTGTAATTTAAAAAGCATTGATTAAAATTTTTAATCTGTGTCTGACCCGGGTTCGAATCCCGGTCAAGACCGCAATTTTTTTTACGCCGTTTTCACATAAGTGAGATGCTAAAATGAGAATATTGCATTTATTAGTCCTTATTTTCGTAATTTGGAAATAAACACGGTGCAAATGTGCGTCGAAACGGAAATTTTTGCACAGCAAAATTATAATTTGATCAGGGCAAAAACAGGGTCAAAAGGTCAGATCGAGAATTTAGTTTTGCATATCGGATTTCTAAACACCTCATGATTGCATGTACATGTATTTCCAGTAAATATTGAAAATGCAACAAATACTTTTACATGTACATGTATGCAAAATCTGCAAGTACAGTACATGCAAGTATTTTTGTATAAACTGGAAATACATGTACAGCAAATAATAGTATTATGCAAAAGGTGTTGATATTCATGAACTGCGTAATTCATTGATTTAGTTTTGATTAAATTTTTATCACAATCTTGTTTTTTTGTTATTGTTTACTTGAAATGCAGCAACCATAGAGATGACTTGTCACTTGAGCGATTTCACTATGTATCATACAACTGTGAAATTACTTCAAAGTTCAACAACTTTATTTTCATACCTACAGTAGCTGTGTAAAATTTGGGAATTTTGACCCCTGAGAGTGACGTCATTAATTGATTAGTTATGACCACTTCGCAACCTAAGATATTCCCATTTTACTTGAAAACGACAGCAGGAAATAACATTTACTAGAAAGCTAGAAAGTTACGAAACTCAAAGCATCTGAAATCAGATGAAAATGGCCGTTGGTCGCCATCTTGATTTCTTAAAATTTTAAATCAAAAATTCCTGAAACGAAACAAAACTTAATTTTGAGAAAAGTTTGCTCAAACATGAATCATAAATAAATTTGACAGAAAACAATGCATAAATACAATCAAATTACTGTAAGTTTCATTCCACATTCTGGATACAGTGTATGTTTGACAGGTTCAAATTAATTTAATTTAAAATATTCTAATCTGCAAAAATTTAAACTGTTGAAAATTAAATTGAAATAAAATTTGATGAGGAACCTACAGTATACAAACTGTATGTATACAGTATAAAATTCTTACTTTCTTCATATTAAAGAAATGGGAACTTTAAAGAATCATTTAATATTAACATTTAAACTTTATATTTAAATTGAAATAAAATTTGAAGAGGAATGTACATGTATATGTATACAGTATGTATTTCTTACTGTATTCGTGTTAAAGAAATGGGAACGTTAAAGAATTATTCAATATTAACGAGTTATAAGTACATGTATTAACATTTCAACTGTTGAAAATTAAATTGAAATAAAATTTGAAGAGGAGCATATACAACTTGTACGTACACTGTATACAGTATGTCTTTCTACTTTCTTACTTTCTTCACGTTAAAAAATAGGAACGTTAAAGAATTGTTCAATATTAACAAGTTATAAGTAATAACAATTTTTTGAACTGTTGAAAATGAAATAGAAATAAAATTTGATGAGCGTCATCATCGTGGAATGGGGGGATAGTTGACTAACTAAGTGATGACAGGGGGAAGGGGGTCAAGAGTCAAAATCCACTCTTTCTCAATCAGCTAAAACCCCCAAAAGTTTAAAACTTTTAAACATTATCCCTTAATTGGTGGTGGACAGTGGACAGATCCAAACGTGCCAAACAAATGTTGCAATTAGTATGCCAGGCCCCATTTCTTAACTTATTTTCCACCCAGGAGGTAGAAAGTTGGTCAAGGTCAAATGTGATAGTCTCATTTAGCCAACTGATCGAATCAAAACAAGTTTACCACTGATTTAGAGGCCAACCACTGCACCACCAGTGCAAGTTCACCAAAAATGGCCACCGTCGATGACCGCAACATTTTAAACAGCATTTTAAACCCGCTTTTACCACTTGGAGAAGGCGTTGGAATTGATGAAGACGAAGTTGAAGGTAATTTTGAAAACCTGCATGAAATTCAAACATTGAAGACATGGGATTTATGCCCAAAATGGTGACTTTCGCTTCATACATGTACATGCATGTGAATTGCCCATGACGTCTTTCACACCAATCTATTTTCAGCTGAAGTTGAAGAGGACACTATTGAAATTCTGGAAGCAAAAGAATTGGAAAAAGAAGGGGTAAAAGCTGCTGAAAGTGGAGAAGTCGAAAAATCAATTCACATTTTCACGAAATCCATAGCCGTGGCTCCGAGCCGAGCATCGGGGTACAACAACAGAGCTCAAGCGCTCAGGCTCAAAGGAGATGTGGCTGGTAAATGGGAAATTAATAATATCCGTAGACATGTGAAGAGATGATGGGGACAGGATATGGTTTCAATAAATCCAATAGGAATATTTTTATATCAAACCCCGCAGCGACAGATCATTATCCGGGGGAAAGGGGACATGTGGTTTGAAATATTTACATCAGCTAATTAAAAATAATAATTTCGTCCACATCAAAGCAATAAATCACAGAACATTTCAAACATTTTCACTAAATTCATCGGTTATGTACTATGATCAATTTTTCGGAAAAAAAAATACTACTTTTATTAAATTTCTACTAAAATGCGATATAGGTGAACATGTAATTCATCATTTGTCTTTTAACCAAGTTCCGAATACAATATTGTGAACGAAGTTCTCTTTGCTATTTAAATTTCTTAATATTTTTTTGAGAAAAATCAACTAAAATGCAATCAATACTGGTGGTCTTGCTTTTAACACGTGTACGGTATATGCATTTAAAACAGTTTCAATGAAAAAAACATTTTTAAGTTTTTAAAACTGTTCGCACTTGACACACACTCAATGATAGGTTTACAATTTTTTTTTACAGAAATGGGTCAAAGTCCACCACTATTGATTTAAAATGTGATCAGAATATCGTTTTCTGATTACATATTAAAAAGAATAACGTTTTAATATTATAATATCATATCAGGTACAATAATCAGGTTTTTTTCGAGAAATTCGGACTGAAATTCATCATTTATGTGTTGTGACCAATTTCCGGTCTTTGATATTAGCGACTTTTGAGATGATTTCGCTTTGATATTTGCGACTTTTGAGATGATTTCGCTTTGATATTAACATTTCTGACAATTTTTTGAGAAAAGTCTCAATTATAACTCTAAAAAAACCTCAATTCTAAGTTTACTAATTTTTTTTTCCAGAAATGGGCCAAAATCCATCACTAATGATCCACCAATATCAGTATTTTTAAAAAACATTATTTCCATTAGCGTATTTCAAAACCGTTTGGTCAAGACATACTCGCTTATAAAGATCTCAATTTTTTTCACATAAATGTGGGCTAAAGTTATAAAAATGTTGCCTTCTGCATTAGCTTGATCTGGCTTTTAATATTTAAACAAACATTAGAAAATACAATTTAAAATCCATTATTTCTGGTATCGTTTTTGCAAACTATTACTATTTTTCAGCTGCCAAAGAGGACTTGAACAATGCGATTAATTTGAGCGACGGCAAAGGTAAAGTTGCCTGCAATGCATTTTGCCAGCGAGGATTAATCCACCAGCTAGAAGGCCGAAAGGACGAAGCCAAGCGAGATTACGAGAGTGCCGTGAAGTTGGGAAGTGAATTTGGCAAAGCGATGTTGGTTCAAATGAATCCTTATGCTGCCCTTTGCAACCAAATGCTAGCCGAGGTGATGCGAAAACTGCAAGGAGGAACTGCGTCGGAATGACACATTTCATCAATAGGATTTTTTAGATTCGTATACGAGTGGGTACCCAGGGCACCCAGCATGGATTCATACAAATTCTGGAGAATTTTAAACTCACTAAACACATTATCCGCAATTTGAAAATTGCAGGATTGAAAATAATCAGCAGAGAAACCTTCCTAACATAATCGATTGCATGTATCTTTTGCAGGATTTTTATTGTTTGAATATGATTGATGATGATAATGTTGAAAACGATATTTATGTGACATTGTAGTAAGATATTTTAGAAAACTAAGAAAATTAAAGCCAGTCTCTTTCTAAACGCTGTAATCACTAATATGATTCATAAGTTTAAAAACAACACGAAAAAACGTGAAAAAATACTGAAATACACTGTACTGAACAGTAGTTTATAAAGAAAGGAATTTTGGACCTAAAAATTGCATTCCCATGTGTTTTTCCCAGATTTTGTTATAAGATTGATGATGATAAGCTTGAAAACGGTGTTTTTGTGACACCGAAGTAAAATATTTTAACTGAGGCAATTAAAGCCCATCTGTTTATTAAAGTTTGAGATTTTATACGACTCATAAACTGTAAGAGTGCTAGATAAAATGAAAAATACCGAAATAATTTATATTCATTTTTTTTTTTTGCAACGGTCAACTAAAAGATTGTATTTGCAAGTATTTTTCCCAGATTTTTTTTGGTATCTCTCGAACGTGATATTTTATAATTGAAAACTTCGCTAATGATGATTCATAAACTTCATGTTCAAAACTCATTTACTCATTCCAAAACGTTCATGAATCATTCTTCCTGAACAGTTTATGAAATTCAATCTTCCTATTAGTCACTTTTAGTTTTCTTAGTTTTCATGAGTTTTATGGAGTACCAGTTTCATTTACTGAGGGTCCACACAGTATGTACACAGTTTTATGAACACAATAAAAGGTAATAAATGCACAATTTTACTGCGAGACTTACTCGTATTGAAAATTGTCACTCAATTCATGTGCAAACCTTAATTTCTGCAGTCTACGGTGGCAATAAACCTTCGTCGCCGGATTCTCTTGTTCTTTTGTGGGGCATCGGTGCATCTGTGGACTGCTTGAGTACTTGCAAAAGGTTCATCGCTTCCGACGCTTCCCGTCTCTCGCAAAGGATCCGATCGCAGGTGTCCCGGACACGGATCAAGAAGTCCAAATCCTCATCGTGTTTGCTGTAGTGTTCCTGGACATTTACATCTGCTAAAAGCTGCCAAAACATAAATGTACAGCGTACTGATCTACAGACACTTTACAGATTCACACTTTGTGAATGAAGCCCGAGCTTTGGAAATACTGAAGATCGAAATGGATCTGAACCGATTTCTTAACTAGCATAATCACCTCTAACTCTTCGACGGAGAGAAGAAAAATTGCTCCGAGATTCTGTCGCAGCGAGGGCAGCAACCTTTCAACTTGGGCTTTGTTCAATTCCCCGGTTATCGAATCCGTGACATCGTGGCTTCGTCTCAGAACTGGAGGAACTTTAAAAAAATGGTAAATTTAAGCTTGTGCAGCACACTGGAGGTGACTACTAATTTCTTAAAACGAAATTCACTGAGTTTTTTCAGGTTGACAATAAAATTCCCTGAGTCTTCCAGGTTTTCCAGGTTGATAGCCACCATGAGGAAACACACGAGAAGTCGGCAGTTAAAATCAACCGAGCATTGTTTCTTTTATTTCTATCTGGTGGCAATGAATCAAATATGTTTCAACTTTTACATAACTGTTTGAGGGGGGTAAAAGTGGTTAACAAGTAATGGCATTTGAAAAAGGACAAAAACAAAGGGGGAAAATGAGTAGTACAGTCAACAGACAGCATTCGTTGGTAGTTGTGTATTAATAAGGCAGGCGTTGCCTAATGTAAGATCGAGGACCGAGGACCGGCCACTAAGTGTCGTGCAGATTTCACTGTCCTAACAAAGTGGCTACTGTTTAAAATGTGAGACACGAGAAATGATTAAAACTTCGGTAATATTGAGTCACACAGTGTACTGCTAGCTAAACGACATCCTAGGGATATAAAAAGGTGTGATTAATACGGAACCGGAAAAACAAACGATGGTTGTGTCGCGGTGGCTCGAGAGGGATGCGAGATGCAGTTTTGTGAAATCGCTGTGGAAACAGAAACGTTAATTTCACCATATTAAAGTAACACCCGCAGATTGTCGCATTTGTTGAAAATTTGGTTTTTGTCGTGCTAGCCCCACTGTGGTCAAATGGCACCGGGTGGAAGAACTTTGGCAATCCGGGAAGATTTCTTCCCAAAAAATGTGAGCGAACGGAGATATTGTCGTATGTCGCGTATGCAACAATCTCTCCCGCATACTGATACTGGTGTGATCGCTAAGGGTAATACTTAGCACGTTTGTGAAATACGAAATAAAAATTCTGAGCATTTCATTAGAATTTTCTAAAAATTAAAAAATGCCAGTAATTTCCCCATTGTTGGAGTGAATTTTAGGGCATCCGAACATATTCTGAACAAATATTGTAATCTTAAAATCGCACACGATCCGAGAACTTATTTTGGCGAAAAAAGGTTGCTGAAACCAGGTTCCCCCAGAGATGGCATTTAACTTCCCTGACTTGTCCAGGTTTCAAAACATTAAATTTCCCTGAACAATATGACATGCCAATGTAAGGCATGCTATATTTATTACTTATTAAATATAAAAAGGAGAAAACACAAATTTTCACGAGGAAACAGCAAATTTAGATTAGTTTTCTTAATTTCTTTTTCCAGAATTGCATGTCATCTCTTGATTTTTGCGCTAACCAATAACTAGCTAAGCAAAATGTATCATATACTTGTTAAATTTTCCTGACTTCTTGAAGTAAATCCATTTTCCCCGACATTTCCAATTCCGCCGACAATTACAGGTTTTTCATGTCTGGGGGAACCTTGTGAGCTAATATAAAATCATTCGCATTTCAAAAATCCGTGCTCATAGAAAAATGTAGCTGAAAAGTAAACCAGCTGAATCCAAGAAATGAAGTAAAAAACAACTAATAAAAATAAAAAGCGGGGAAAGACCTGCAATTTAGTTTACTCTAAAAACAAATTTGGGTGGAACACCACGGTGCTTAGCCCTGCTTTCGTGAGATTTGCAACCGTATTGCAAAATCAAAAAGTTTGAAAACTTACAATTTTGCATCACGGTGCGTACCTGCTTTCGGATCGATGGGGTTTTTTTTTGCTCATGTCTGCTCAAATTACATCATTCGGTGGTGGGAGGAGAGCGATTTCTCATGATTAATTAAGCCCGGTGAAGGGTCGCATCGTGAGTTTGATTAAATGCTTCCTAAAAACAGAAAATTAAAGCGTTAGGTTCTCGAGCGGAAGTCCCGCTTTGTCAACAGCGGGGGCGAGGAATCCTAGTCGAGAGCATTTTCAATATAAATGCGCTTAATGAAATTTGTGTACCCACTTTGCATGTCGTCCTCCCGTTTTGCATTAGCGCCCACCACGCCGCACGCAGCGAATGATTCAATTTCCATAAAGTGAGCGAAACATTAGGGATCATAATAAAGAGCAAAACGACTATGCCGAACCTTGTTGGAGGCAGGTCGAAACACCGTTTGGTCCATTTGAAACGGGTTGGCGGCAAGAAAACCATTATGCCGAACGGGGCTACGGGGCTTTGGAAATATCTTCAGTTTCTGAAACCCAAATGGACATTTTAATAAAACGAAGTCGTGGAGTTTCTGTATTCTTTTGGTTTATGTGCACACGATCCTGTAAAGCTATATGTTCTCACGAATCAACTTTTGTCGATCAACGGTTATTGATCGACAACTGTTGACCGATAATTGTTCAATTTCTATTCAGACGTTTCAACAAAAATGTATGCAACTTACGGATGAAGATGACGTCGAATACAAATTATGCTTGCTGCATTTTTTACGACTCGTTGAGCAACGCTGATTCAAGTCTGTTGAAAGTGTTCTCACGTTTCAACTCGCTTTCAACAGAAAGGTGTTCGACAAAAATTGACTCGTGAAAATGTGGCTTAATTGTACTAGTTCAACCATTTATTCGACTGTAGCTCTCAACAAAAGCAGAAAGATTTACAGTACCTTAGGCTTGGTGTCCATTTAACCTTGTCCACACTTAGGAAACATTTAACAGAATCCTCAAAAAGTTCCCACATTTCCAGCATGGAAACACTCGAGGCCTTTATCCTCAAATATATTTCCTTGCAAGAAACGCGCAAACATTTCGAGAAAATCTGTTTCCAGAAACGTTTCCTAGGTGTGGACTAGGATTTTGAGAGCAGAGAGATGAAATGTTCAACAGCCCCGACTTTTTCAGGTTTTTAAAACAAATTTCTCTGACCACAGAAAAAGTAGAAAAATACGGCATATGCCAAATAATGTAAGGAATGCTATATTCATTGCTTATTATGATCGTCATGGAAACGTCATGAAATTTACACCGTGATCAAGGAATTTTTGCCTTTGGTTGATTGACAAAATAAAAATTTGTGTTAAAATTATATATTTTGCGTATAATTACACATTTTGGCCAATAATCATCCCATCATTGCGGTAGATAATGTTTCTGATTGATTCACAAAATAAAAATGTGAGTTAAAATTCATCATGAATCTTAATAATTCACCATATTTAGTGATGACATAAAACATGATTGAACTCGTATTCTAATGGTCATTGAATTTTTTTTTGTAGTTATGAAAGTCATGGAAAAGTCATGGAATTTGCGATACCAAATCTAGTAGACACTCTGATTATACATAAACAGGAGATAGAAAACAGCAAGTTTAGATTAGTTTTTAAATTGACGATTTCATTACTAGTTTCTTCAACAAGCTATGTAAAATGTATTACCGATGTTGAATTTCAATGACTTTTTTTAAGTACAGCGTGTAAATCCATTTTCTCCACTGACTTTTCCTTGCCTTTCCAATTTCCCTGACAAATCCCCATGGTTTATGTTCTCTGCCCTCGAATGGACACCAATTATAATTAGCATTATCGAATTAGTCCATTTAGGTTTTAAAACTAAAATATTTCCTGTAATTTTTCAGAAAATTCGCCTATGACATTCCCTTAATTCATAATATTACGCTTATTTTAGATCAATACCTCAGCATTCCCTTAAACTTTTAAAATCAAAATTTCTGACAGTTCAGTAGATGATGGGACAGCAGCGCAATGTTGGGTTACGGCAATGATGATTGTGATGTTGCCAGTCACTGACTGGACTAAAACGAATCCTTGACATGCTTAAAAAGGTTAGGGTGGATGGCTTTATTAATAATCATTATCATTATCAACAATAAAATGCAGTTATTCGATTCGAGTCATACCTGGCTCATTCGCTCCTCATCGCGCAGGCAGGCACACATTTTTGTTATAAAAGTGGGAGCGAGGGAAATTACGAGAGACTGGCCAGCGCATCCTCGGATAGAAGGTGGTGACGAGAAATCGAGTGAAAAGCATAGCGAACGAGAAGGGATAACAACTGACTGAAACGAGTCCGAAGGGAAGCTCGACCACCATCCTCGCGACTACGCTAAAATATGGAGAGGACCATATCTGGAAGATGAGCCGATGGCCAATCGGTCACTCAATTTGAATTCGAGAAACGGAGAAAATGAAATTGGCAGTGATCGCTTTCAACAAACCGTGGCACGAAACATATTTTGGCGTACGGACAAGGGCCGGAGAATTGATAAAATCGGCCCGTTGCAATCAATGTGCCCCGTGCAAATCAATAAGGTGTTCCTAAATAAATGAGCATTTCAACAGGATTTCAACAAGGTTCTATCTTGTTGGACAACAATAAACGTTCAAGTATTATATCAATATCATTGGAGGTCAACCAAGTGCGGACTAAACTTCTAAAAAAAAATATGTCAGCTAAATTCCAACAATTGCCATCCTGGTTGTTAATAAATTTCGCCTATTTTTTCTGTTGTGGAAAACGTGCTTTTGTGCAAGTATCCATCATTTTTGAGTTAATTTTGATAACATAAGATGACGGGGGTCAAGTCAGTCAACTAAATGCTGACAAAAAATGTGGGATAAATTCCATCAATTATCCAATTTTGCCTATAATTTTTGTAGAATATGTGCTTTTGTGCAACTGAAATCCATAATTTTAAAGCTAATTTAGATAAAATATGATGCCAGGGGTCAAGCCGGTCAACCAAATGCTGACTCCATCACTTATCCACTTTTGTAAAAAATTTCGTTAAGTTTTTCTTGTTGTTGAAAATATGCTTATGCAAGCATCTATAATTTTTCAGCCAATTTTGATAATACATGATGACGGGTCAATCAAATGTCTGCTCATACATTTAAAAAAATAAAAATGTAGGTTATATTCCATCATTTGGCATCCAGTTTTGTAAAAAAATTCGTCTAGTAGTTTTTGTTGTTGAAAATGTACTGTTGTGACATAATACTTGAACGTTCCCCAACTATAATTTAATTTAGTCTAAACAAATTAATATCTGCAAAATGTCACCCCAACTAGAACTTGGACGGTGAATAATAACTAAGTCTGGGTTTGCTATTATCGAAATTTACATACACCTTTTTCATTAATTTAAAACTTGCTAATTTTTCATATTAGCTTATCCCGTGTGGATATATTACCAAATCTGTTGGGTTTTGCTGAATTTTTTTGCAAAGCCCGGACTCACAATCCTGTTGAAAAAGAAGGCTATACCACAAATTACTCAAATTGTTTCACCCCATATAAGACAGCCACATATGGACATGGATGTCACTCAACATTGAGCCGTGAAGAATTCCACAATCACAAATACATTCAAAATAGGACCACACTCGTTAAGAAAAAACTTCCATTCGGTACAACTAGCAGCCAACCTGCGGCTTCTCGTGTGTCGTGTATCGTCAAACTAACCAAACTTTCTCGAACAACTCGAACCATAGTGAAAAATCCTTCGCAGAAACAAATCCTAACAACGCCTTTCTTCCCGTAATACTGCTTTTCAGAAATCCTTCGTGACTAAAACCAGAGATTCTCGTTGCTGCAGTGAAAACAAAAGGATTACATTCGAAAGTGAGAGAGAAAAGCAAGCCGGTGCCACTTTGTGTCGTTTGAGAAAAGAAAACAGCTTATAATCATGTGCGTGTTCAATTTAACGGATATGTGGTACAAATATTTAGTATCGTTTGCGATCAACTAATGACGTTTATCTGGACTGAAACCAATGCAAACACTAACTAATTATGGACACTGAGGGTGGATTTCATTTGATGTGCAATCCGAGCATGGTTTAATGACGTGTGAACATCAATTTAAAATAAATTTCCAAGTTTCTCATGATTTCATTACAGTGCTTCCCAAACGTTTTTCTTCATTATCCAAAAACCGCTTATCTGCAAGTACTTTTGCCCAATTCGGACAAAATAGTCATTATGTTATCAATAAAAATCGATACAACAAAATAGTAAGTACTCGTGTTACAGCTTTAGACAGGGTGACTAGCCGAAGCTTGAATCCAATTTCCCTGACATTTCCAGGTTTTCCAGACAATTTTAAGAAACACATTGTCATATGGCGGATATTTTAGAAATTGTAGATCTGATTACGAAATGATGGGAGTAGCTAATAATTTTGTAAAAGAAATAACAATATTATTAATAAAGGAAACGCCATAAGCGAAATTTTAAAAAATATCAGAAATACTGCATTTTAGGTGAATTTTCAAAAACGCTGTAGGTGAAATTTTTAGACAAAGCAAATATCATATACAGCTTTTGTAATGCTTGACTGAGATTCTTATACCAATCAAAATCGTTGTGCCACAACAAATTTCCAGTCATTATTTGAATTTCCCTGACATTTCCAGGTTTTCCAGATGGCTAGTCACCCTGTCTATACTTTTACAGTATGTTTTGTAATGTGAATTTTATAATCTGGATTCAGCGGTATGGTATGCCATTACCCGTGTCCAAATGTTGGGTAATCTACCAAAGTTTGGGATGGAATGTTTTCTTATGAACAATGTGAATTACTTTTCATGAAACTTATATCCGCAAGCTGAAAAACATATCAGCAAAGCTGCATTACGTACAACACATCATAAAAGCCAGCTCGGACAAACTTGCGGACTATTCATTGGGATAACAACTGCTGCGGTGAGCGTGTAAACATTGTGTAATTTTCGTTCATTTCGCCCGAACGAACTTTACGGTTGGAACAGAAACCATATTTTACTTCTGGGTACCAACGAGAACCAAGAATCTCGGGGTCGATGCAAACGGGCTGCGAGCAAACACAGAAACCTGGCACGAAAAGAAAAAAAAAATTTAAAAATCTTTTATTGCAATTAAGAAAGTTGCCCAGGGGAGGAAGGTACAGATTGAGGGATCCCGAGGACTGAAAACTAAGGATACAAAGCCAACCGAAGTCAAAAACACGACTTATTGTGACGGCTCATCGACGTCATTGCTAAACACGTTATCATATGGACATATGGAAAATGATAACCATAAACTTCTTGTGACGTTGGACGTGCTCAAACAAAACATTTCGTAAAATCTTCAAAACCGAAGCGAAAGATATCTCGGGTTCTCGTCCGAGCAAAGTAACTCTGCGAATGTACAATTCAAAAAGCGGATTATAAACATTTCCATCGGATTTACCAAAAGAAAAGCAGTTAAGAAACTATTTAACTCTTCTAATTATAACCGCAATAATAATATCGGCTATTTATAATTATGTACACGTAAGAATTAGGGCCGCCCGCGTCTCCGCCAATTTTAGTAAGTGGCATTCATAGAAAAAAAATGAAGCTGGGTTGTTGCTCCACTCAAAAAGGGGATAAAAGTGAATCAAACGAATAAGTTTACGAACACAACACCGTAGGAACATCAAAACCAGATCCAACCGGGATTATTTTTGTCGTGTTTGGCCATGTTGTGACTTTCGAGTCGTCCGATCGCAAACATGTTCCGACAACCTGTTGATTATTGAGACACGAGTTTGCAAATGCTCTGGCTAACGGAATAAAAAAAATGATGAAATGTTCTGTACGGACTGAACGTGTTATTTTGTAAAAAAAAAACTATTAGCAACATCGGTGCACATCAAAGTTAAATTCCTAATGTTATCGTCGCGCTACAATTTCTTTTACACAACGTTTTTTAAAACACGCAAATCGATACAAAATTAACTTAACAGTTATTTAGCAGACCTTACTTGGGTGCATGATTGACAGAAATATCAGCAATTTATGCTGATAATTTATTTATTTACGTAACCATGGCAACGGCTCGTTCGATCTTGCTTCGATTAAATTCGATTTACTGGGTTCCTGGAGATCGCAATTGAAATCTGAACGAAGTAAATCGCGAATAAAAAAATTATCAGTAAATATTGCCAATATTTCCATCAATCTGATATACTACAGTATGTACTGCTGAATAACTGGTAAATTTTTTATTGATTTGCATGTTCTAAAAAACGTAGTATAAAGGAAAATTTCTTGCTGTGAGAATCCAACTTTTCACCTTAACCCTTGCCAAATCAAACTTTGCCACTCACTCAAATGGCCAGTCAGTCTCCCGACTAGTATCAAGTTCGTATCGTGTTACATGTAAGTCAAAATTAAATGTTTCGCCATTGTGGATTGTCGAATATCCTATTTTTCTGCATGGGAAAAATTAACGAGAAAAAAAACAACAACCGAAAACAGGAAAAATAACTCTTAAATTTGGACTGACCTAGCTAGCGCTGAATTATAAGCAATTGATTGTCTAATTGAGCAAAATAGTCATACCGTATCGGGATCTCTGCCAGACACGCCGGCAGGCATTTCAACATATTTTCATTAATGTACACGTCTTAAAACAGAAATAAATTTATCTGCATATATCTATGATAACTCTCCCATCGGACATATTACTTTTCACCATCAATTCACAATTTCACTATTTTTGGGACTGGAATACTACGGATTTGTGCAGAAACGGTATAAACGGGGGTAAAATGAGTATGTTATAAAACACCAAAAAGCGTATGTTGCTTTTCCTAGGCGTTTTATTTACCATCTGGCTATTTCATTTTCAAATATTTTTCAGCTTCGAGCACTGAAAACATTTTTCATCGGGTGACAAAATTCCAGTTCAAGCCCAAAGACACTCCCGAGATATCGAGAAACGCAAAACCTGTGGCAAAATATGGAAATTCCTGGAGGTGAAGTTCAGTACCGAGACCTGCAAACCTTGGCCAGCAATATTTATCGCTACCCCGAACACAACCTGCAATGGTAGAAATTTCGTCAATGTCTGTGTTTCGTCACATAAGTGACATAAACTGCAAATTTGTACCACAGCAGTCATGTCAAAGACAAAAATCAGGACAAAGCATTTGAAAGCTAGGTTCCAACATCGGATGGAACTGAAAACACCGAAAATCAGGTAAAAGAGCAGTCCTCGCGACAATACCGGATACAGAACGGACACCGAAAATATCACCGAAGAAGAAGAAGCGGTTGAAGTATCACCCAATCAAACTGGCTGTGATGAAGAAAAGCAAGATGGCATCGAAGTAAGCACGGTCGTTCGGGTGTGTGTCTCCTCTCTCGGATTTCTGAACGTAACCGGTTTCACGTAAATATTCCTAACGTTGCCATACTCGTAAAAACCAGGCGGAAACCACGCTTCACTAGAAAAGTGGACAGGTACAAGCACTTCTGGAAGAAATAATGGACAAGATTGTGCTGAGAAGCGTATGGCTCGACCGTGCGTCACACAAAACGCAACTTTGCGATGATTTGTTTGTTTCTGCGCTGGTGGAAGCCTCTCAATACCCGTAAACCCAGTAGAAAATCCTGAGAATAAGTCTGCATAAACTCTCCGATCCAACTCTATCGACCCATTCCCTCTGTCGTCCGAAGACTCCCGAGCAACTCGCACCCTGGCCTGACAATACGTACACTGAAAATCGGTAATATCTTAGTTAAGCACACGTAATACTGGTTCGAGCATTTTACAAAAGTCCCCTCCAATCTCAATCTCATTGGTTGGTTTATGATCGCAACTTCAGCGATGGGAAGTTATTTCTGGGCATTGCGTTACAAACTATAAAAAAAATCTGAGGAGAAAATTACGCCAAAACCTGCAGCTCTACAGCATTTTCAAAGTTGCTAACTGAACTTCATTGGCAATGGAGTTGAAGTTTTGCTGGCATAAAACTTCACCTACCACAGCTTCAGAATACATCGAAGCGAATAGCGGATCACCGCACTATTTTCCCTCACCAAACTTTGAAAACACCGAAGTTTATTTTCTGCAGCTATGACATACGGGCGATTCAGGGCGTCTACTGGATTTGGCATTGTAAATTTCAAGAGCTTTTCACGAAATTAAAGAAAAAAATGTCAACGCAGTTTTAGGTTATGGTGTTTTAACTTACAAATAATGTAAAGAGAGTTAACGACTTAACTTCAAAGGACATGCAGGAAATTGTCAGACAACAAAGTCCTTAAATGTCCAGAGAATAAATAATGGCAAAATGTCATGGTGACTTTTCTTTGACCTGTATTTCATTAACTTTGCAGTATTGAGTTGAGCTGAATTCAATGGACAAGTAGGAAATTGTTAGTTATCAAAGTGCAGAAAATCAGTACATCGTAAGGAATTTCTTTTGACTGAATCTGGCACTCCTAAAACAGGGTTCATACCAAAATTTGCAACTCAATTTCACTGACAAAATCTGATCAATTTCCCTCAGTTTTCAAATAAAAAATATCCCGTGTAAGTAAAATTAACTTTATATTCCACACTTCGCCCAATCAAGTACGCGCATCTAATATTTTTAAATTTTTTCACATGCATATATCTGATTTGTTGGACAATTTTCATCTAATATTTTTGAAAAAAAAAATCGCATTTTCATTTGCCGCGACCCCGCATATTCTAGAATTAATATTCGGTTTTCCCTGACCCCACTTCATGTCCTTGACTTTCCCTGACGGTATGAACCCTGTAAAATGTCCTGAGAATGAAGCAAAGACAAAATTGAATTAAAAAGATAGAAAGCAAGATATCTTTTCATTAAATAACTTAACGGATTAGTTTGAGGTGATTTTTCGTCCTAGTCTCTAGTTTACTAACCAGCTTTGAATGAACTTTTTGTCTGCGTTTAAATCTCTCAAAAAATCACTGTTGTGCTTCGAAGCAAGATTTGTGAAACTGATGGCATGACTTCAGAATTTCACTAAGATGATGATGTGGCTGCGGCTACGCTAAACATGCACGCTTGTATTATGATTTTCTAGCTTCGAGAAAAATCTTGTTTATTAAAAACAGAAAAGAAAATGGATTTTTTTTGGACAACTTGCTTTTTCGGTTTGAGATGGGGTTAGCCTCAGCGTGAGATGCCCGTCTTATTGCCAGTGTCGGGCCTACAGCAAGGAGTAGAAATGGGATGTTACGGAGCCGGGTGATGTAACCCGAGGACTACAAAACATAGCTGCCATTTTAAAAGCTTGAAATTGGGCAGTTTCTTCCGAGGTTCTTATCGAAGGAACCTGCGCAAGTCTACGGAAGTGAATCAGTCAACACGAGAGCTTTCGTGAAAAACGGTCAGTGTCCCCTTATATGTGTATAAAAATGCATAAAAATCCGAGTTTACTGCCTCAGCGCGGTCGCTATTTCTCCAGGTTTTCTAAAATGGGGGTGCGAGAAGCCGCAATTGTAACCCGACGTTATTTGAATCCCGAACAGAAGTCAAATCCACCGCAGAATCTTGCTCAGTTTCGCAATCTAAGCTATATTATATTTCTCTCTAAACATTACTAGCTGCCAATGATGAATGGATTGAGGGTCACAATCTAGAAACGAAATCACAGCAAAATTTAGGTTGAAAACAAAGACAGCATAGCACCGAACATAGCCCGAAGCGAGTAACTCGGTCCAATGAACCCAGGTGTATGGCACATAACAGTAGGATTTGAAAACGAGTCAAATACAGACAAAATCATCAGGTCATTTGGGAGGTCGCTACTTTCGCAGTCAACCGAATGTACGCTATGCAGTAGAAATGCTATAAGGAAATTAGATGGCTAAGCCTACCAGTCTCCATCAACGGACAAAATTCACATTTCACTTGCTGCAATTGTCCATTTTAAGGAGTTTCCGAGTAATTTTCTGAAGGTGGTCCAGGACCTCTAGCACAGCCCATACCTTAAATGCTAATTTCAGAAATACATCCTGAGAAAACAAATCAGAAGCAATAAAAATATAACTCGCCAGTAGTTCAGCATCACACCGCTGACACACAAACAACATTTCGAGCTATCGGACTGCTATACACCTGTAACCTGCTAAGTTATATTTTTATTTACTCTTACTTCAGGGTTCCCACAGAGATGAAATTCTCAACTTCTCCAACCTTGCCAGGTTTTAAAACAAGTTTCCCGGACGATTCTGACCTCAGAAAATGGAAAGGAAACAACAAATTATTAATTTCTTATACAGAAACGTTTGTCATATCCCTTGATTAACCAATAACAAGCTACAGTGGGCAAAATGAGTATTGGCACATTATGAAAAATGTCGTTCGCAAGAAAAATAAAAGGAGTAAAATTGTTAACATACCTGGATTATATTATGTGCATTACATAAATTTATGTAACAATAACAAGAAACATTTGCAAAATTAAGAACGACTTTTAAAAAAATAAAATAAGACTTTCTTTGCAAAAAAAGTAAAGGCACTGTATGGCAAATCCACAATGGAGGAGACGTTCAATGTCTCCTCTTTCCCAAATTTCCATATACTCTTTTATTTTATGGAGCAGCACATTCACATATGTTCTGATAGTCCTGATATAACCACTTAAATGAAGATGTGGGATACAGTAGCGTTCAAAATATTCATTTAAGTGATTATATCAGGACTACCAGAACATATGTGAATGTGTTGCGCCGTAAAATAAAAGTCAGTGTATCGAAATTTGGGAAGGAGGAGACATTGAACGTCTCCTCCATACAGTGCCATTACTTTTCTTGCATAGAAAAAGTATTTTTTTTTAAAAGTCGTTCTTAATTTTGCAAATGTTTTTGTTGTTGTTACATAAACTATGTAATGAGCATAATATAATACAGGTAGCTTTACTCCTATTTATCTTGTGAACGGCATGTAGCCCACTGCATGTAAAGTAAATTACTGATTTATGAATTTCCTGACTTTTTCAAATTAAAGCCATTTCCCTTGACAATTTTAGGTTTTCCAGGTCTGGGTGAACCCTGTATTTGCTCAGGACGAAGAACTTGCTCGAGGTCCTGAACCACCAAAATTCAGACCAGAGGCTATGGCTTATACCAATGTTAAGATTTCGTAAGTGTTACGGGCCCTTCTTGGCACGAATATCTAAAAGCCAGAATGCAAAAAAATCAACAACAGATAGCAGTTAACATACTGCATAACGTACGATAACATAGAAACTGGTATTCGATTGCTAATGCGAGCACAATTGTTTCACCCATGGTGACATCTGCAGTGTCACGTGAAATTAACTTTCAAGGACCACCAATGAGACGATAAATACTAAAGGTCATCTCCGCGAATGGTTTCTGAAAGTCTACGAAAATAATTAAAAAATGATTTCATTTAAGGTTACCAAATTTTTACCATTGCGGGACCCGGCTTTAGTATCACGACAACTGCGCACGCATCGAAAGGCTCGAATCCCAGCTTGGGCCAGTCTTGTCCGACAGCTTCGAGAACGTTTCGGGAGTCGTGTTTCAGCGAGCAATTGCAAGTTGCAGAAATCAAGCGTTGAGACCAACGCCGATGGGTACCAACCAGTGATATGTTCTTCACGGGCGGTCATCGCCAACAGCGCCGCAACGGAAAACACAAAAAATCACAACTTTGAGACTTACGCTTCGAGGTTTTCTCTTTGTACATGAAACGCTTTCACACATTCACGCATGCGTCAACGATAGAAATCAAAGATCCATTCATACTGTTTGGTTTTTTAAAATGCATCGCGAGACCCTGAACCACGTGTCTTGACTGACCTCTGCCATCGTCAACGATGGGGGTCAGCGATCCGGCACAGAAAGTTTCAGACTGGGGAGCTCGATCGGCTTCTGGAACATCCGGCATTGTGTCATAGGGGTTGCGATGAGTGATCCGAAACCTTCCACGATCCGCTTGCATCGACGTTGAATCGTTCGCTGGACAATATATATATGTACAAAAAATGGATCGAAGAAGAAAAGCAATCCGGGCTGTTTCCTTCCTCGTCGTCTCCGTTGACCGGTCCAGCTAGCCTGCGTCTTCCCGATTTGTACTATGGCCAGAGCCTTTTGAAACAAGGGCGGCGGCAGTGACGGAGCTTGATGGACGACCGCTGTTAAGCAACATACATTCCATTGGTAGTACGGTGGAGTTCAACACCACTAGCAAACCAAAGCAGGCCAGTTGGAGGTGGCACTGCGGCTTGAGCAATTCAACAAACGTCCCTTCTTTTTCTTTTCCCAAAGCACCGGTATATCGTGAAAAGCACACCGCAAATACCGGTTTTTGAGGGATGTGGCATTCCCAACGAAATCATGTCTGAAAACCATCGTGAGCCTCATGCACATTACGACATCGATGATTATTCAACGTAATACCTTTTGAAAGCCCATACCAGCACCACAAAAATCTTAAAACCATACTATTGCCTTAATAAATTAACATAACTGCTAAATTTATTGCTAACCTTGCACATTGAAACATCCGAGAGGGATCTCAAATTTGAATTCAAAAGTAAAAAAGATGACAAAAATCGAAAACGGAACAATAACATAACTGCTGATTTTTTTTAAAGCGTGACTAGCCGAAGCTTGAATCGAATTACCCTGACACTTCCAGGTTTTCCTGACACTTTTCGCAAAATTTCCTGACCATTTCAAGAAACGCTTTTTAAAGATTTGGCACATTTTTGGCACAGATTTCACCCGTTCAAATGCCATATGGCAGAAATTTTAGAAATTGTAGATCTGATCACGAAATGATGGGATTAGCTAACGATTTTGTAAAAAGCAATAACGATGTTAATAATAAAAGGAAGACCGTAGGCGAAATATTTGAAAAGTTACAAGAAATAATCGCGAACCGAAATAGTTTGTTGAAATCACTAGATCACAAACGCTGCATTTTTGTGGACTTCCTCTTTCGCAATTTAAAAAAATTTCCTAATGATAAATACGCTGTAGGGAATTTTTTATTATCGACAAATTTTATAAGCGGCCAGCTACGATATTTACCATTTAGGAACGAAATAGGCAAAATAATAATAAAAAAAATACTGCATTTTTAGGAGAATCTTATTGGAATTTTCATAAGAAATATTAGGAAGTGTTAATGATGACGAAAACGCCATAGGCGAAATTTTTAGAAAAAGCAGATCTCAAATACAGCTTTTGTAATGCTTGCCCGAGACAGTTATACCAATGAAAATCGTTGTGCCACAACAAATTTCCAGTCGTTATTTGAATTTCTCTGACATTTCCAGGTTTTTCAGGTTTTCCAGACAGCTAGTCACCATGTTGCTAACCTTGCAGATTGAAACATCTGAGAGGGATCTCAGCCTAACGCGTTCAAATTTGGATTTTTGCAAAAAAAAAATTTACTTTTGCAAACGACGTAATTTACGACTTTAAACATTGCTCAATCTACAAGAGAAAATACAATTAGCTGTTATATTATTTTATTGAAGCAAAAGCATCCTCGTAAGATTTTTGCATTGCAGTTACGCTTTCAAAAGACCTTACTAGATTGCTGACATAAGCCGTTCAAATTTGCAACAAAAACTAATCTGGCAGGAAAGAAACTTTTACGGTGGACTTAAATAAGACACCGCAAAGGCAAAATATCTTTTCCAAACTTGCCCCGAAGAGAATGATTTTATAAGTTTACAACCGTACAAGCATTCATTTTGAATTACTTCGTATTTACTTTAAATAAGTGGGAGTTTTTTAAATGCGGGTAGTAAAACGAACAAATTATTTTCTGCGGATGTTGATTCAAATCTTTACCATTGCTGATGTTTCATTTACGACCACCCTCACACTCAACTGTGAATCACTTACAGACATGGTTTACAATTTCCATCACATTCCCACGAGATCGAAGATTTCACGTTCAATTTCGGGTCAAAGATTCGTAAACCTTAAAGGACGGGTCCATTGGAAATTTGCAAACGTGCCAACACCATTGTCTCACCACCAGGATGGCTTGAATCGGGTGTCTTGAGGATTTTCCAAACAACGAACAATTTTTGGTCATTTTCGACACCGTCAATCATTGATGATTTTCGGATTCCTTCCTGGTAGTGGACTTGGTGGCGCAAGCCATGCTGGCACTCGAACCAATGTCTATCGTGAAATAAAATGGAGTATCAGTAAAAAAAGCAATTTACTACACTCTGAGAAATGGAAAACCTCGAGCATTGCGTGTACGGGAGTTGTTATGATCCTATACTAATCACAAATCGAATACCATGAGGCTTGAGCAGCGTGAGAGGCCGTGATTCACACATCTTCACGCCACAAAACAATTCCACGACAGTTGCAAACAGGACCTGGGAGAAACTGGCGAGATTCAATGTCACTAATGCTAGCCAAAGTCCAACAAGTATTAAGTCAGGACAAACCTCATTTGTGATTGGATCCGAACTTGAAGCCTTCAAATCATGCGATTGAGAAGATCTTACAAGACCAATAACAATGATTGATATCACTGAAACTGTAATGCTGACAGCATGTATCGTAATGTGTGCGACCCTAAGCTGTCAGTTTCTCAGCTCAGTATATGACTTCTATGGCAGAGATACGAAAGCATCATTGCTCATGATAACAAAAAAGTTAAGATTAGATAAAAATGAGGGAAATGTACGAAATTAGTACCCAGTCCTTACATGGTCAATTTAAACAAATACTGACGGTATTGCTGATCATGTAATGGGTGCAGTAATGATGGATTCTAGTTCAATTTTCATTAATGACTAAGACCTGATACCTTACTGTCAGTACCGAAATATATTAATTGTAACACTAAGTATCCACAGCTGCTGGAGCAATACTGACAGTATTGGCAGGCGCTCCTTTTTTGGCATTAGTATTGCTGTTAATATCTCGATACTGACGATATTCTGATTATTCTGATACCGACAGTAACGTCACTAAGTTACCCAAACATTCGGATAATGGTCAGCAACGAGAATGGAACATCAATCCATCAGTACTGCACCATTACACGATCAGTATCCGTATTTGTTGAAACTGACAGTATTACTTGGGTCCCCGATCTTCCGACCTACAGGCCAGTGTCAGTAAATTATCCAAAAAATTCTGATAATCGTCAGTAATGAGAATGGAAGAACTAACCACCTGTACCACATCCATTACATGATCATTGTCCGTATTAAACTTTGCAGAAATTAATAGTATCACTGTCAGTGTAGGGTCCAGTACATTTTGAAATTGACAGTATTATCGAACGTGTCAGGTCCGTTGAAAGATTTCCTCTAAACCTTGATTTTAGAACAAGCAACTTTTAAGTATTCGCATCTCGGTGATACGAACAGTAAATTTTGACCACAAAATCAATTTCTAGAGAACATCTTTCGATATACTCTGTCTTCTACCGCATGATTTGATGACTTCGAGATCGACATTTTGGGTCCAATGACAGAGACTGGTGGGTTGTCGTGACTTTCTGCACATGGGACTTTAGCGTGAACAAGGCTCGTCCTGGAACGAATATACAAATCACTCGATTAGCATTCACGGCATTGAGAAACAGTCAAAATCTATCGAGCTCAACAGCATTTAGCGCTTAAATATCACACGTGACTTCAATCTTACAGGGTTCGCACACCTAGGACACCGGTGCTTCGTGAACAGCGAAGAAGCACGACCCGACGATCGCAAACGAAAAAAAAACTAATACGCGTATGCTCGCGCTTGAACAACATCGTTTGACCAGCAATGTTTTCGCTCTCGGAAACAGGTATGGACAACGAAAGAAAGGGAAAAACAAGTGTAGAGCGAGATATACGCGTATTAAAAAACAAGCCCATCTCAGACAGGATGCGTGCGAACCCCCGATCAACCTTCCAGAGATCCCTATAATCGATCGATAATATCAACTTTTCGTAAATTTTCAAATTAAAAACAAGTTAAAAAATGGCAGTGATAGAAATTGGCACTTAACCATTGTTGGAAAAGATGGATGACAATATTCGCCTACGACTAGACACAGAGACCGCTACCGGATACCGTAACCGCTTATTTCGCCCACCGTGACACTTCTTTTTCGGAAGCCTGCCGAAGACTAGGTAGGTGGCGGGGAGAGAAGTTAGCCCGAACCACGCGGGTGGGTCCCCCTGAAACAACCACGTTTCCTCCTGGAACTATCGGATCCCTCCCGTAGCACTGGCACATCCGCTCGTATATTGGGAAGCTCATCAGGTACTGCCAGATTCGGGGATCCGACTGGTCCTCGCAAACAGCCCGACAGCGATCCACCGAAAACCCGTAAAAAACACCGTTTTTTCCGAGCCCGCGGGGTGATGCGGCGCGGAGCCGAGTCACCATATACTATTAGAGCGCCGCATCTTCCGCGATGTCCACTCGCTCGTGTCTAGTTGAACGAAACGACGCGATCGGCTCCTGTATGATCGTGTGAATTATTGCAGGGTAGCTGCGTTGCGGGTTGCAGTGGCTTCGATCACTCTTCCATCGCAGGATTCTCGTTGTGGCAAAGACCTAGCTTTCCAACATGGCCGCCGCTGCAACAGACGAACCAGTTTCAGCCGTCTGCCGCTACAGGGGTTGAGTAACATTTCGGTGCTGTACGTACGGGAGATGGACCTTTCCCTCGCATCTTCCACACATACAGCGCAAGCAGCAGAACTATGCAAGGTAGATGCCACTTGCAGGCTCTACGATAACTTCTGGTAATTCGAGGGTTGGAATGTTAAGTAACAATTCATCCGTAGAATCGGAACGAGAAGCAATTCTCTGATGCCACTTAGGACAAACGTTAGGTTGACTATGATGAACTTTAATAGTTGCTGCCCATTGGTATATTCACGATATTACATTTTTGAAATTTGTAAGAACTGAAAGTGCCAGAGGGTCGAACAGTGTGATCAAGGACTTGTAGTGAATCAGTATAACAATAGAAAACAGTTTAAATATGGACAAGGGTCTTCCCTGAGAGACACCAAAGTGCACATCGATCATCTCGTCCCAGTACGTCTCTTGAACATCTGCATCGGGATTAGACCCGATTAGGTCGAAAATGCTAGTTCATCTCGTTACTGCGCAGGTTACATTAATTTGTAAGAGTATGTGTTTAACCATGAAATATTCTGATTGGTCAACCTTAAATTTGGCACAAGCGGCATCATCGTGTCGCATCCCACTGCGATTTTACAGATGTGTTGCCGCTATTGAAATTCCTGCCCTTGTACATTTATTTTCAAGCTAATCGAGAAGGCCAATATGCCCAACGAGCATCGTACAAATTACATACGGGCCATCGGTCCTGCTGGGCAGGCTAGCGTTTACGGTTAAGAGGAGCTCGAGTTACCTCAAATGCTTGAGAGGGTCCATCGACCCATGCGCCTAGTACGTCCATAGCTATAGTACGGCAGACGGCTGAAAGCTGTCCGCACGAGCAGACGATCGGTTCACCTCATCGTCGTGTGCTCGAGCTGCCGGCGGAAAAATGCTCTCCTAAATTAACGGGTGCTCTCCTAGTATATCGTGACTTTAGCGCGGCGGTGGTGGCGGAGGGTTTGAATTCCTGTCAGGAGAGAGAGAGAGTGTGAGAGAGAGAAAGAGACGTAACGATTGAAAACGAAGTTGAGGGCGGGTGTCGGTGGGGGGTGTGTGAAAATTCAGAACCGTGACGCGGCGGCCCATTCCTAGAAGTAACCCGGGTGTTCCGAAATGCCGTAGTAGTGTCCGTTGTAGACCACGCCGATCTCCCGTAGCACCTCGCCCTTTATAGTCGCTTTGATGGTCCAGTTGTGCACGTCCTCGCTCTCCTTCTCCCTCTCCAGCCTCTCCACGTCCACGATCTTGGAGCTGAGCCTCTCCAGGATGATGCCGATGTCCTTGATGGTCAAGTGCCGCTTCTGCTCCACGGACAGCTGGTCGACGAGCAGCAGGTAGCGTTCGGACAGCTGCTCGTCTTCGTTGGCCGTGTTCTCCGTGTCCGACTCGGACGACTCGCGCTCCTTGGGCTCCACGTGGACGTCCAGGAAGCGCACGTGGGCGCCCTTGGGAGACGGTCTCCTCACCTCCGGCTGCTCCTGGATGGGCGACGTGGCCACGGACTTGTTGACGTGGATGCGGCCGCCCTCCTCGTGCAGCGCACAGCAATGGAAATCGCACACGGCGGTCAGGTCGGGGCTGGACACCCGCGGCTGCTGAACGTCGTTGATGGTGGTCACTCGCTTAACAATAGGAACTGTGGTGACTTTTTCCACACCTCTCCGGCTGCCGTCGGCCATCTGCACGCCTTCGACCCTGGCCGTGATCAGGATGGGGCTGCGGCGGTCCTCGCCGGACGGTTCCTCAATGACCGGTATGCCGTCGGAGTCCTTGCTGCCGCTGCCCGGGCTCCTGCCCGTCGCGGTCTGAAGCCTGCGGATGTCGCGCTGGTCCCAGTGTAGCACCACGGTCACCCGTCCTCGATTGTCCATTATTTTCCACGAGGGAGCCTCGTCTATAAGTTCCAACGTGTTAATGGCGTCGCATACAATGCGCGGGATGGCGTGGATGGCTGCGCGAGAAACACACACCTGTCTAGAGATGAGGGCCTCCGGGAGGGAGACGAAGATGCGGAGGAGAAACTTTTCAAACTTTCGGACGCCGACTAACTGTATTTCCAATAGGTATTTTTGTGCGGCACATGGGCATGGGGACTATTAATTTCTGGAAACGAAATTTTAAAACCGAGAGAATCGTTCGGACTTACTGTATTTCAACTAGGTTTCAATCAAGGGGCACCCGAGTTTGCGCGGCACGTGTGCATGGGAACTACTAATTTCTGGAAACGAAATTCCCTGAGTTTTCCAGATTTGCCAGGGTCATGTTCTGATTTCTCCAGGTTTAAAAAATTATATTAATTCTATTAAAATGATTCTATTAAAAACAATATTTAGTAATGACAATAAGGAAACGCCTTAGAATTTTTTTTGAAAAACTAGATATCAAATGGTATGTTTTTAGTCAACATTGCCAAACAAACATAACCAATGACGGAGCTAGATCGCCAATATAATATACAGTTTTAGATCATTTGAAAATTTCAGGAATCATGTTGACGGGAATTAACTTCATAGATGTAATCGCTCGAAAACGTTTTTCAGAAATATTGACAAAGGTAACACTGACGACAATTTTAATTTTTTTAAAACTAAATCACCAACAACATATAAAGTAACATTAATTTAGGAGCGTCACAGACAAACTTTTTGAAAATTTTATTGCAATTGCTGAATTTTATGGGAATGGTAGAATTGATTATCGGGCCAATCATTTTTGTCATGACTTCTTAGAATTGTACGAGCAGAATTATACGGAGCAAACACAAAATTCAATGTTGATAGAGTTAAAAATTCCAGGTTTCAATTCAAAATTCCTGGAGTTTTTCGGGTTTTCCAGGTTGGTAGTCACCATGGTTTATGCCGGTGAAACTTACTAAGTTCACGATCAAGATTCCATTTGAAAAGTTCTCCCCTCGTTATCTTCGTACATCGGTGCTACACATTTCCACTATGAATCCAGACACCGAGAATCACTTTCTACTCAAGGCAACTAGCAACGACAACGACGAAGAGACTCCGTAATCGAAATTCAGCCAGGAGAAATGGGGGTGCCTGAAGCGTGCAAATCTGCCAACAATCCCGAACAGAAATACGACGAAAATGCCGAAAACGTCCTCGACACCCACTTCAAATATTCTATATAGACAAGCAGTGATCCAGGTTCGATCTTACAGCTGGGTTTGGGATAGCGAAGTAGAAGCCGAGAACTGGCAGCAATCCACAACAATCATTCGGGCAACGCAAGTCCAGCGAGCATTCAATCCAGTTTTCATGCAATTTAAAAAGGAAAACTCAACATCAGGGTTGGATAAAGTGGATAAAAGCCATCCTGGATCACGCTCAATGCAATTTTCTCCGTCCAATAAAAGCCAAACTGAGTTGCATAAAAATCACGCAGGAATTTCTCACAAGCCTCGTACACACCTAGGAAACATTTCGTAGCTGGAAACAGATTCTTCGAAAAGTTACCACATTTCTAGCATGGAAACTTATTTGAGGAAACATTAGAGACCTTTTTCCTTTGTGTATCCTAAAACATGTTTGATTGCTGGAAACGTGGCAACATTTTGAGAAAATCTGCTTCCTGAAACCAACACATGTCTCTAGAAAACGTTTCCTAAATGTGGCAAGGTTATAAACGAAACATGCGAAGATGTTTGTCCGGTAAATGAAATTGTGATGAAATTTCAAGATCTCCAATTCGGGTCAAAAAAAACAGGCCGAAGTAATAATCAAAGTGGTGTTATTAAGTTTTTTGTCTGATAACTGAGATTTTGATAACATTGCAAAATCGCTCATTCGAATCGATGGGTTAACTATTAAATTATCTTTTTTATATTTTATTGTCAGGATGACTAGACTTCCACCCTGACTGTCCCTGACTTAATGGTAAAATGTCCACATTTCCCTTAATTTCCCTGACTTTCCGTATCTGATATCTGAAATTACTGTGTTGGTTTACCGTTGACGGCAACATCCGCACAACTTACGAGTATGAGAGTTAAACGTTGCCTGCAACAACAGCACATGGTCCAAAAGCATTCCAGTAATGATAAATAATAAAAAATAATAACAAAAAAACAATAATAAGAAACAATGCTCGATCAATTCAAAAATGGTTGCGAGGGTGGGGCAACAACAAACGAGCACAGCACAGCCTTATTTAAAATAAGCGCAAGGGTACTCCGATGGATAGCTGCGAATGGAACGAAAACATACCTGCCCTTATGGCTTCCACGCCCGGTGGATACCATCGTTCCCCAGCCTTTAGCAAGAGAACAATAGTGTTTTCTTCTATGCGTCTAAAATAATCGTCATCCACTTCAGTCCCATCAGCCTCCAGGACCACAACAACACCCTCTGCCTCGTGTATGTCTAACTTTATCTTTCCTTGGTGTAACGAAAGAAACAAAAAAAGGAAAAAAATAGAAAAAAACCAATGCAAATCGTTAAGGGGATGCTACAGGAAATAGCCGGAAGTACTAAAACTGCAACTGTAAGTTTCTTGAAATTTAATCGCAACAATGGATCTTTCAGGTAGTTTACAGTACGGTGAAGAAAAACAATTTGATAGGATCCATGGAAGCTGGTGAAATTTCGCTCTACCATCCCCTTAAAATGAGAGTCGTGCCGCGAAGGCCGGCTCGGGTGCGTTCGGGACACCGAATGCCGAAATCTACGGACTGCGAGAACCGTTTTAAACGTTTAAGACAGACTACTAAGCATTGTGGCTCTAGAGGCTGGGATTGAAATGATCAGGAACAGAGAGGTCTCACCTTTTCGTACGAGATCGGCTAGGCTGCTCGCTATAATACCTTTGCGAATGGTACGGTCGGCACTCCATACTTTAAAAGGCCGTTGCCGAGGGTTCTGCAAAGGAAAGCAAAAGGGATACTGTCAATTCACGTTACTTTCAGCGTACATTCAGCAATAGTAAGGTCAAAGTTCGGGGGGTTCCAAACGGCCGATGTCAGTTTGGGAAAACCCGGACAACTTCTTGTTACTGCCTAAATTTACGTGAAAGAAAAAATGGAAAGTTATTTGAACTCGTAAAGGTGTGCAGCGAAGATAATGCATTTTACATGGGGAAAAAATAATTTTTCACATTATGAGTAGATTTCTAAGTTCTGACTCGAAGCAAGCGCAACATTCGAAATAAGACAACAAGCAGGCACTACGGCAATTCACCGGTCAGCATGACACCCGATTAATCCGCAGGCAAATAAACAGTGGAAATATGAATTGCAACCAGTGCTTGATTGCTGCGACAGTCAATCATCGAGGAGCACAAGGCTGCCCCCCCCCGAATGAGAAAGCCCAATAAGCCGCAATCAAAGCGAACATCATCGAATCGATACTTAGGAAACCGTCGATCAAAATCGGATACGCATCAGCAGAAACCTGGGGGGCACAATCAAAAATGAATTCTGAAAAGCCCTGGCTTGACACGTCGCAAAGCGGGCTGCATCAAATTCAGATTAGCACATCAGTGAGAGATAAAACCACGTTTTAAAACCCAGAAACAAAGGAAAATGTCGATGTTGGCGGAACAACCACCGCGAACAAAAATTGCATTGGTTCAATAGCAACCAATATTATCGGTGCACACTGACTGATCAGTTTCTTGAAGCTATCTATTTCCAGCAGGTATTGGTGAATGAGGCAGCTCAAAAACACAGTCAGATACGTTACTAAACTTCTTGAAGTTTATGTGAAAACTTGTTGTTGTGAAAACTGGAAAACGTCAAAACTAGAACTCGAAAATTAGAAATCGAACTTGGAACTGCAATGCTTCTAGAACGATATATAAAAATAAAGAACGACTAGACGTGCGCGCGTGCAATTTCATCTTCTGTGCACTGAGGATTTACAGTATGTGGCAGGTTAGCCACATATTCAATACTTTCATAGTACACATAAATCCAATTTTGGGTAATTTATCCAGGTTTTGCAAAACGCTGGGCTACAGGGATTTCAACCTTCTAGAGAATGATAAATGCCGCAATTTAGTGTATGGCCAACATAGGACCTTTAAAGTTTTATGATATCACAAAATAGTGATTTTCAGAAATTTTCTACCACATCGAAGAGATGATCATGGACCAAAAAAAATGACATAGGCGAAACCTTTTGCCAAACTGGACTACAAATGATGAATTTTAAATCACATTTTTTATTTTGCGAATCAATCAAAGGTAAAAATTCCATGACATTTAGAGGCCCAAAATAGAAATGCTCGGGTCTACAGTAAACCCAGCATAACCAAATGTTGTCTAAAGCAATGTCCTCTGTAAACTAATGTCAGGTGCCGATCCCGACGTGGGATCCATGTTTAACCTAATAAACCTCCATAACTTGATATTGAATAATTTTGCGTTGGTTTTATTGGCCCCGTAACTTTCGCGAACCACTATACAATGTAGTAGAACCTCCAAAGTTGACCACCTCCCTATGCTGACCACATTAACTCAATGGAAGCTGACCTTGTAATTTACTCTCTGTATGTTGACCAGCATAGTCTCAATATGTATAGTCATGGATGATTAAATTTAGTGGCGGCTTGCAAAACTTATACTGTACACCCCTGAACAGTAACTGTCGCTATAGTGGTACAAGAGTTCATTTTGAACCCCTTCAGTACCCCTACTGTACAGTACAGGAATGATGAATAATTACTGTAAAATATAAGTACATGCAGTTCACGGAATGCAGTTGAACTGTGTCAGTTCAAGCCTCGATCCATACGTTGACCACCTCCTTATGTTGACCAGTTCGCGACAGTCCCTTAGGTGGTCAACTAGTAAACTTACAGAGGTTCTACTGTAGTAAGATCACAAGAAGGATTTTGCCAGCAGCAAATTGCCAGTAACAAAAATACCTTCACGGTTGCCGATGAAGCGTTCCTCTCAGGATCAGTTGGTGGACACCAGAATTACCGTTTGGAAACCCGGCGGATTATCGGCTGCGGCTCTGGCAGCCTGCCGAGCCAGCAGCAAGCAGGCACGGCACGGCGAGGAAGGCACGGCTACCTTAGTTCACCGCACCGAGTTCCTCCTCATCCCCAGCGGCCAAAAATCAATGAGGGTTTAGACCTAGTAAAATCAGTTCCTGAAAAATAAAGCAGCGGCGGCGGAAGCGGCTAAGTGCGTGCGATCCCATCCATCCATCCCAGAACGGCCGAGAACCGAAGACGAGTTCAATGACATCCAGATGTTGTGTGGAAAAGAGAGGAAAAAGGAGTAGATGACTGTAGTACTTGTACTGCGCCAAGTGGCAGCAGTCTCGGCACGACAAACTTAAAACTCGGCAAAACTGTATTGGTCTCCGAATGCAGAGCAGAGGCAATGCAGACGACAAATACAGTACCTTCAATTCAAGTCAGCACTGTTAGCCTGGAAATGCCATCGTGGGCCAAATGATGACAAATGATATTTTTATAATAAAAAATTGGGTAAAAATCAATCATTTATCATCGAGTTTTGCAACACAATTTCGATTAGGTTTTTTTGGGTGAAAATGTTATGTGACCAAAATCCATCATTGCTGGTCCAACTTTGTAACGAATCTCACCCAATTCGACATTTTTTTCGTTCAATGATTGCAGTGTTCGCCCCGATAGGTTGGCAACCCTTAAAAATTGTGTACACCAGATTGCAGATTTCAGTGGGATTTTAACCAACATGTATACCAGATTCTCCCAGAAACGAAACTATCAACTTCCCTGAGTTTCCAGTTGTTGAAACAAATTTCCCTGACCACCAAAAATGTAAAACTATATGGCATATGCAAATGCGAGGAAAGCTACACTTATGTTTACAGGATTCCTACTCAAATTCTCAAATCGATTTCCCTGTCAACTTTTCAGTAATTTCTCTGACATTTTACACGAAATTTCACACAATATTAGACCATAAAAGTAGTACGTGTATTAATTTTCAAGCCCTGAATCGAAGGTTAACACGCCGTAGGCGAAATTTTTCGCAGATTTAGATCACAGGTAATGAATTTGTATAACTAATAGCAAAATTAATAACGACCAATTTTTGTTAAAACTACCGTAGACGATTTTTTTAGCATATATATTGCCACAAAAAAAATTGTAGCAGTAGTGATAATTTAGAATCGCGAAAGGCAACATTTTTTTAGAAACAAAAGATTGAGAAATGATAATTACATGTAAGGGAATACAGTGGCAACTTTTTTTTTGAATTTTTGCAAAAAAAGTTCTGAAATGATGAATGTTCTTTGTTTTTTTAAAACAAATTTCTCAATTTCCCTGACATTTTGACGAATGCCCTGACACTTTCTTTTCCCTGACATTCCGTGATTTTCCAGAAAGTGGGAATCCTGTATAAATACGAGAAAGAACAATACAATTTCATAAGGTGACAGAAATGTCAGATCAGTTTGGATTAAAATCCATCACAGAGTTACCACGCAAATTCATAAGCCGATTTCCCTGACATTTACAATGTACATGTAAACGAGCTTTAAAAAAACATAAGAAAACTGATTGACTTTATCACATGTATTTATAAAAGGTGATGACCAATCAATTGGTTGAAGCAAACTATCTCAATTTCCATGCATCATGTAAAGTGAAAAGCCGTATAACGAGTGGCCATATGGTTGTATTTGCTACAAATACCAATTCAGGTTTTCATATGTTGGTTATTTACCCCGGCATCCCCTTGAAACGTGAAATGCAAAGGTATTGGAATGATTTCCTTTTCGATTTGTGTCATCCCGTCTCAGTTAGCTTTTAATCGCGTCAACTGAAACGCTTCGGCAATTGCACTCTGATCCAGGTCAACCCTTCGGTGTCATCGTTTGTAAATTACCAACAGAAATCAATAGCATCTGAAAGGAAGGCCCAACGCACTATTTATATGTGGGTCGACATTCGACCCAGACAACCGTGCTCCTGAATTACACTCGATTTCATCTAAGTCAGCTCCGAATACACGCACCACCGGATTCAATTTATTGTTTTTAATCACTAGGCAAAAGGTCCTATAACTACAATGATATAGACCACCCTCGTGACATTACTCGTCAACATTTTCAAACAAATCCCAGACAAATCACTGACTTAGAAAAATCGTATTGAGGAAAATTTTTGAACAAAATTACATGTATATCAAAAACACCCGTCTCGTATATCAGGGATGCCTCTGAAATGAAATTGTCAACCCCCCTGGCTTTTCCAGGTTTTAAAACAAATTTCCCTGTCCACCCTGACCACTGCAAGTGTAATACAATACTTGAACGGCAATGAAAAGAATAACATTTATATTGTCTCAATTTCCCTGACATTTTCACAAATGTTCATGAATTCCAAGGCCCTTTTACACTTTTTTAAATTTCCCTGACTTTCCGTGGGACCCATGTTTTATGTTAACAATTTTTATGTTTCACAGTTTTGTTTCATTTAATTGACAATTTCAATATTAATTTCTTTCACAGAATTACTTGTCATTTTCTGTTCTGGAAATGTAAAAACGCATCACTGATTAGTTGAATTTCCCTGATATTTCCAGGTTTTCCAGGTCTGGGGGAACTCCGTATGAATGGCTATGTTGGGGAGTTATAGTAAGAAAAACGTTCATTTAAGTTGTTTGTTTGTGGAATTTTTAACGTTGGCTTATTTTCGCACCTATTGGGCCCATCACCAACGCCAGGAGGCAGACCGTCGTTCATTCAAGTGAAACAATCTAATCAAAACTAGGAAAACATCTGTCCTGAATTTCAAAATTGTTGAATGTTTTCCCTGACTTCCGCCTAATTTCCCCTGACTTAATGGACAACATGTCACTATATCCCTGACTTTCCCAGACCACATTTCATTTCCCTGACGGTATGAACCCTGCCTTAAGGAATAACGTAAAGTCCATTTGCAGGAGAGGCAAATAAAACCTGCCAATCTCGCCTAAGCCCAACGGGGAGACACATCTAAACTTCTTTCGGCTAATTTAACGAACGTCTGTATTTACCCAAATCTTTCTTCTTTAAGAAATCAATGCTGCATTAAATACAGCCTTGCTCCGATCCACGTCCGGTCGGTAAACCATGTAGGTTCTCCTACGAGGGATATTCCATGACTGTTTTTCCAGGTGTGATTATTCACCAGTTCTTGAAAATTAAAATCCAACTAGCTCGAGACTGACAAGAGACCCATGCAGTACCAGATTGCATTGGGAAGCTGTAACGTATCCAATAGTCCGTGGTCTCTAGGTCTACGTGGGCGTCGAGGGCCGCTTCATCAATGCTTGATCAGCTGAATAAATAACAGCAGCAAAATCAGACCATTGAAGAGACGATGGAATCAACCCACAGCCGCCTACTACTACCTAAGAAATCTAAACTGCCGAGCAAAGGCCCAATGAATGGGCTGCAGTTGTCAGGTAAAGGGTCCTCCATAAAGGACGTCCATATCTTCGAAAATAGGGAAGTGGACATCCGGATCGTCAATTGGACCTTTTTTTAAATTGTTTTGCCTACGACGTTTTCACTTGCCCGCAACGTTTCCATAATTGTGAATCACTTTTATAATTTCGAAAGAAGTACGGGGTTCCTCTAGACTCGGAAAACCTGGAAAAGTCAAGGACGTTGAAAATGTCATTTCAGGGTGAACCCTGAAGAAGTTGACATTGTTATTAATACTAATACTATAAAAGTCCATTATTTCCAGTAATTTTTTTTTCAGAAAAATCGCCTATGGCATACCTTTAATTATTAATATTAAGTTTATTATTTCCTGTAACAAGATTGTTGGCTAATATCCACCATTTTGTGATTTAGACTTTCTAAAACGTTCTCCTTATAGCATTTGAATTGGGATATTCTTTTTCAATCGCATCTGTGTCTTTTGCCTGCTCTTCCCAGCTTCTACTACTTAAATTGCTTCGATACTATAAAATTCTGAAAAGAACATCAATACAGCGTGCGAACGAATTGATGATTCCCAAGTTTTAAAATATGGTTGGCTAAAAACACGACTCGGCGCTTCCCGAAGTAAAAAATATATCAAATCCGTAAAAATTGTTTGTCCTAAAATTTTCTTTAAAAAATGTCTGGAAAACCTGGTAATGACAGAGAAATTAAAGTGAAGATACAAACAGTCACCATGTTATAAATAAAAAAAAATTAATACACTTATTATGTATTTTGCTCAATGTGAAAGCGCTTTTCCAAATCTGACAGGACATGGGGGAGGGGTCTAAAAACCATGAATATTCCAGGGTGGCCCCATATTACTTTAGACAGTATTTGTTTAGACAGGTTCTACTGTATTTGCCCTTCTTGGCCATCACACGTGACTTCGGTGACTGAGAGTGTAAGACACCTCTCAATGTAAATTCAGGAGGAAAACTTTAATAGTATTCATTCGCAATGGTGAAACCTGCACTGTTATCATCGTCTTAATGGCCCGGCAGCATCATCGCTCGATGCGGCTAATCCTGCATAGGTGCATTAATTCGAGGGACCGCAGTCATCCGAAGGCAGGCGGGCAGGCAGGCTAGAAAGTAGAAACGTCCTTTTAGTTCCCTCTACCAGCCCCAGATCCTCTACTTCATCCCAGGGTCCATTACGGGTTATGACTTCCTGATCAAGAGCTCGATTCACCTGCACTGCTTTTTCGACGCCAGCTCACCATTTCAGGCATTCGTTATCCATCGGATTTCCTCGGGTCTGCCAGCTCCTAATTTATTCTGCCTCAGCCTGGGCTCAATCTGTGACAAATTACTTCGTTTCCTTTCACTCCTGGGTAATCATCGGCTCCCGAATCCCAGTGCCGCTGCGCAAAACTGGAAGCCGATTAGCCTCCTCGATTAATAAATACATTAATGAAATCACCGGGATGCGAGGGGAAATCGCCCCCGGAGAAATCATTTCGGATTTGGAGCAATAACTATTGAAAGTTAATTCAGGGTTCCCCCGGCAAGGTTCGTGCCGAAATATGCAACTCAGTTTCCCTGACCAAATCTGATTTGTAAGTAAAATTAACTTTAGTTAGCAGCTTGTCGGACCTTCTATTTTGATTACATATAGTCAAAAAAATCGCAATTCAAATTTTTTTGAATGATTTCCCTGACGGTATGAACCCTGACTTATCAAAGAAAAAATGTCACGCGAGTAAAATTAACTGTAGGCTATTTGCAGCATTACGATTAACCATCTTTTTTGTATTTTTCCGTGCAACTACAACACTTCTTGTTCAATTACCTCTGCTTCCAAGTTGGAGCTTTTCGGAACCACAATTTGATTCCATAAAGTTAGAAAATTGAACTTCAACATTTTTTTAATGTTTTCCCTGACTTCCACTTAACTTTTCCTGACTTAATGGACAAAATGTCAACATTTTCCTGACGTAAAGGCGAAAATGTCAACCTTTCCCTGACTTAATGGTCAAAATGTCAACATTTCCCTGACGGTATGAACATTGTTATAATACAGAAGAAGATAGAAACATTAGTTTTTTAAAATTGACAATTTCACTATAAATTTCTCCACAAAATTGCTTGTTGTCATCCCTTGATTTTTGCGTCCACCAATAACTAGCAGTGCCAGAGATGAAATTTTCAACTTCCCTGACTTTTACAGGTTTTAAAACTTATTTTCCTGACCACCCTGACCACTGAAAATGCAGAAAATACGACGTATGTCAATGCACGGAAAGCTATATTGCTTATTACACAGACGATAGAACACATCTTAATAAGGAAGCAGCAAATGGAGACAAGTTTTTCATGAACTTGGCAATTTCATTACAATCAGGAGGAACATTGCATTCACTTACTGATAGTAGAGTACTGAATTGAATTGAGTCTGAAGTGACATGCGGTACTTCGGATAGATGAAACCACTCTGCTGCTTTTGCTCTCTGCTCTCAATGGGCAAAACGACCCCCACTCACGAGCATCTGATATTAATCGACATTTTCCTCAGTTTTTTTTTCTTTCTTAAGAAAATGAATTCTGAACCTATGGGGCATTTTGCCGATGGCCACATGCTTCAATCTATTTGGTGATAACGAGTTCGGGCCCAGGGCTTCCAGCACTCGGATCTTAAAATCGTTTTCAGGCCAGATATGTGTTCCGACAACAGATGTTGGACATCACATTACCATCACGTTGTATTGCAAACTAAAAGCGATTGTAATGCGAGATGCCAAAAACGACAGCTGTTCGGTGATCAATTTCAAAACGAAACTTAGGAAAATCTCTGGTTTGCCAACCACTGGCGCATTCATGCTGTAAGACATTGAGCTGGTAATTTTTGACAAAACTGTACAATTTGGAAATTAGTAAATAAACAATTTGCAAGCTAAGTAATTTGTGGATTCGTGTCTTAATCCACAGTTGCGAGTCAGCAACTTGTTGCATTTTGTTAACTGAACAATGGTGTCAAAATGAAAATAGTCATTAAAAAAGCATGTTATCATTGTTCATGGTTCATACCAAAATTTGCAACTCAATTTTCCTGACTTTCCAAGACAAAATCTGATTAATTTCCAAATCTTGAATTTTTCCCTGACTTTTCCAGATTTTCTAGACACTTTTTGGAAAATTTCAAGAAACAATATTTACAATTTTTACATTTTTACATGTGTAGAAAATTTTAGAAATTATACATCTGATAACGAAACGATTGAATTAGCCCACAATTTTGTAAGAAGGAATAATAATATTAACAATTTAGAGACTGCTGTAGAGGATATTTTGAAAAATTACAAGAACTATTGGATTTTGTTGTATTACTATTAATAACGATGCGAACACTAATGCCTGAAAACACTAGATGTTTTTTCCCTGTCGGTATGAACCCTTTAGTTAAGATTCCTCCATTGTTTAATCCCTATAAAATAAAGATATGGTAATGCTTATGTTACAGTAGAACCTGTCTAAACAAAATGAAATACTGTCTAAAATAATATCCTCTTTTAAACTGATGTCAGGTGACGGTCCTGGCATGGTAGCCATGTTACATGTACATTAATAAACCTCCATAACTTGATATTTAAAATCTTTGCATGATTTTTATTGTCCCACAACTTTTGTGCGAACTAATACTACAGCTTGTGGGGACGCCATGTTTATGACTATAAATCAGTTTCCAAGTGGTAGACCACTGCCCCCAATCTGTCCAAACTAAAACCCTCTCTAAACTAATATTCAACTCCAAAACGAAGGGTATTAGTTGGCAGTTAGTTTTTTATGAAGTTTCACGTGGCTGGATGCCATTTTTTTGCATAATTGAGCAAACCAGATTGCTGATTTAGGCAAAAACACAAATTGTTTGCCCCCGACAAGGTATTTCGCAGTCAGTGCGTATGTTTACCCATTATAGCTCGCAGCGGCATTCTGTTCCCAATTTAATATTTATCTGAATGGATTTAAAATCCATCGTGCCTAAGAGCAGAAACGTGTCACTTCCCACTCCAATTCTTGAAAGCACACACAGGATATTTGAAATTACCAGAAAACAGACACCTACACCCATCAACCAAGCAACGGCAAGGAAAATCTCTGCACAGACGGTGGTACATGCAGGTTCAGTCACGTGCTAAGTCACAAACTGATACATGACAGGGTTGTATAAATAATTATTAAGACTTACAGTAGAACCTCCAAAGTTGGCCATCTCCCCATGTTGACCAACTCCCTATGTTGACCACATTTTAACTGATCGGACGGTCACCACAAACTCGATGGAAGGTTACCTCAACATGTTGACCACCTGCACCTCTATAACTTGCATGTTGACCACTCGGACTATGACACAATAGTAATTTACTCTCTGTATGTCGACCAGCATGGTCTCAACATATAAAGCCATGGATGATTAAATTTATTGACTGCTCGCAAAACTTATACCGTACACCCCTGAACAGTAACTGTCTCTACAGAGGTACAAGAGTTCATTTTGCCCTACGTGTAACTGCTGGATAAATTTGCAGCACATTAGCAATACCGGTACTGCATTATGAACAGTTTAAGAATGATGATTACATGAATGATGAATGAGTAAGTACATGCAGCACATGAAATTAAAATCCTGTGTCAGCACAAGCCTCGTTCCATATGTTGACCAGTTTGTGACAATCCCTTAAACTATTAAACGAACAGCACAATATCAAATTATAAAACAAACAGAAATTAGTGTAAGAACTAGTCAACATTACTTCCTATCACGATGAAACGCATATATTACGGTAGCCTAATAGAAATCTTAGTAAAATATATTTACTGTTATGGAAACTTTGAAGGAACCTTACAGTCAAAACCAATGACATACCAGTGAACTTTCAAAACACAAATGTGAATATTTCCAATGTACGTTATAATATAAACTGCTAGGAGATACCCATTTGTCATTGCATTTGCTTAGCTCAAGACTAAGAGCCATTTTAAAGAAATAATCGATATTAATTACATATTATCGACAGTAAGGGATTCAACAGTTTTTATGCGAGATTCATGTCAATTATGGAAGGTGGAGAAATTCTCAGACCTCTGACCTTCTAGAGTCCTAGTTAGTGTTTGGGGTTTATTTTGTAACATCAAATGCCAATTAGGGCCATGCAGACGTCAACCCACCACTGACCAAATACAGGTCGGGGTCGAGGATAGAAGACAGTAAGCTGACTGTGGAGTTTGATGGCGCCCAAGCATGACAGCGAGCAAGACAAAGGTTCGAAAGGTGGAAGCAGGTTCTAACAGAAATCAACCCGACATTTCCTCGAAGCCGCTTTGGAAAAACAAAGTCAGGATAGTATAGGCCAGCTTAACCAAAAGCAATTATAGTAGAGGAAGGGTCTGAGGAAGAACGGTCAATGTGAATTACAACATTCGTTAGAAAACAACGGTGATTAACTTCAAAATCCCAAATCATAACAGCAGACGAGTAGAGTCATAATCAAGTTATCCAGTTTTCCGATGACATAAAACTTGAACGTCCTCTAATTGAATGCATCATGGTGAACGACAAGCTGATAGCAAACGTTGACTAGGCTATTACACTAAGGCCAGGTTGACACTTGATGTCACTTTGAGACAAGAGAGTTCGTGTCACCAATGACACTCCGACCTCGAGTAAACTGTCGCCGGTGACACTCAGACCTCAGATCTTCTGTCAGCAGTAACACTTTCACCTCAAGTCTCCTGTCACAATAACCAGTGCCATATTCAAGTACAAACATGCCAAACACTACGACCTCGGGTCACCTGTCACTAGTGACACCTCGACCTGGATCCCGTGGAGGACCCGGAGGAATACTAGATTTAAAACGAACCAAATCCTCTGATCTCACGTCTCCTGACCCCAGTGAGACTATGAACCCGGGTCACCTATCATCAATGACACTTTGACCACGTGTCTCCTGTCACCGGTGACACTCTTGACATAGGGCCACCTGTCACCCGTGACACTTCGACCTCAGGTCTCCTGCCATGAACATCTCCCCTGGAGGGCCAGACGAACCAAATACTCTGACCTCACATCTGCTTTCCCCAGTGACACTCTTTGCGGCAATTTTAACAGATTAAAAAATCACGCGTGTTATGCAGTGTTATGCGTGTGTGAACTTTCGTCCCAAGCATGCAGGCCTGTTCGGTCTCGTGAAGCAGCAGCAGTAGCAGCAGCGACCTAGTGAGAGCCGTACATGTAAGTGAACGTTGAATGTGTGCATCGCATGCAAGTGTACGTACAGTGCGGTGTAGCGGTGGTGGCTGCTGCTGCTGCCGCTGCTAGTTTTATCGATTTTCCGGATTGCGTTTTTCCACCCCCACACGACAGACAGCGATTGGAACGTTCTCTGAGGCTAACTTTCGCGTTAGGCCTAGCGCTGGCCAGCGGAATTTCGCCGAGCTAACGTTCTAGGGAACAAGTGCGGTCATACTCACATCTGCTGACATTATTTCATTCCTCTCGGCGTATTTCTTCGCTATCGAGAACGCGGCCTTTTGAGAAAACCCCCCCTTTTCTTCGAGCGCACCGACCTCACAAACCCAGCACTGGCCTGACCTTAGAGGCTCACCGACACACAACCACAACC
>JAQGAF010000522.1:0-48972 GCA_034687865.1 Kryphioiulus occultus | reverse complement strand
ATGAGTAAATTTATGGGGTAGGTGGCGCCATTTTTGGTTACATTTCAAATTTTTGAACAGGGATTCAGGCATAAATTCAAATAAACATCCTTATCAGGTTACTATTCACACTCGTGTTTATTTCAGAAAATCACAAATACAGAGTGCGTGTTTTCCATAATAAAATTATCACTGATTAGGTTGCAAACTAAGGGGATTTTAGAATAAAGCAAATTTGATATTGCAAATCCAGTACCAATAAAACAGTTGTTGAATTTTTTAGATTTGTCATCTTCAGTGTTCGTTATAAATAAGCAACCCGTACATAAAACGCTTACTTGTTACTCGAGTAGACTCAATGATGGGAAAATTGGCGTTGTTGTGCTCTGCTCCTTCGGTGTCTGGGTTTCACCATTTCTGGAAGAAATAGTAACGTCAGTCAAGGTTTTTTGAAGAATTTAAAGAAAAAAATGTAAAAATTATACAGCTGAGCGAATATCACCACTTAAAATAATTACATTAGCGCTAAATATAAGTTAATTTCATAATAAAAACCAAAACTGCAAAGAAAAACGACTTAGATACAGCAAATTCACTTTGCAAGAACTGATTATGAAAAGCAATAAGGAAGTTTTATAGTACCTGCAATATTGTCTAACCGAAGAACAGAAGACTTGTTGACAGTAAATAAGATAGGGAAATTTAAACAAAAAGACTATATAATAAACTGTACCTCGTAGAATTTGATTTATAATGTGGTTGCTACAATTTGAATGCTGTTTTGTTAACAGATAATTAACTTTCTATCTGTTTGTCTACTTGTTTTTTTGTAATTTTTATCGGCACATACAAATTCATTATAAACATTGGGCTGTTAACTGCTTTCAGAAATACAACTTAATATTAAAAAAAACGTTAGTGAACAAATAAATCATAATGTTAGTGAGCAAAGAAATCAAAATAACGATTGTGAACAAACATACAACCCCAAATAAATTTGCGAAACCTAAATAAACATCTGCACAGGAATTGAAAGAAAAAACTACAATAAATATAAATGCTAATAATTCTTTTAGTATTTTAGCTTGTCAATACAGAAATCAGAATGTCGATTTTGCAATCTTACTCATGTTTGTTACAAGTGTTAAATAATATGTAATTTCATTTTTTTCCCTATATTACATTTAAAAGTGTGTCCTTAGTTACACATACTAAATGCAAAGTACTAAATTGTAATACCTGGCAGTAAACGTTTGAACTTCACCCTCCTTTCTCCAGTTGCTGATAGTGGTCTGTGAAGAATGTGTAGCTTTGCCACATAAATCAGCCTGATTAACCATATAAAAACATTAGAATCCTAGCTTTGCCTCCAATAAAATGACGTTTAATTGCAGTAACTAACCAATTGCAATGCTTTTTTTCTCAGTACCCATTCGTTCCACTCGTAATTCTTGTCAATGTACGACTCTACAAAGTGAGTATCAGTTTGATTACCAGAATCTGTCTTTGATGCTGCCTTTATCGTTGGATTTGAATCAAGTACAGCATCTACAAATTAACAATTTCAACACATGTTTAAGAAATGCACGACATTAATTTCAAACCTCGTCACTAACCTTTGCAGCTAGAAATTCTCGGGCCATCCATGTTTTGTTTTTCACACTGATGGTTACTATGGCAACGATAATGACATTTGGAAAATGTTATATTTGCGTGGCAAAACGAATTTTAGATAGGCACACCAACAAGATTGGCGTTGCTTAAATCAAATATCGGGATATGACAAAGTCGAAAGCAAATTAGCAATTTCTAGTAAACCACAAATATAGTCATTATCCGGAGAACAAATAAAACGAAAATTAGTGACTTATTTAAAATATTTATTTCATATGACATACATCGTGTATATGCCACGCATTTATTTTCTAGCAGAACTATAAACGTGGATTTCGTCATATGGAACAGATAATTTGTCATTCGATGCTTTTCAAAATAAATATTCAATAAAGTCACAAAATAAGTAAAGAAAACCGGTATTAAATGGTCCTAGGGCGGCTATACTATTAGGGAAGCCCAAATGACTTCTTTCTAAATTAAAAAATGCTTTTCCGGATTTAACTTCAAAAGATACAAAATCTTCCAAGAGTGTCTTGCGACACATATTATGTATAAAACTAATGATATTATGAGATGAATGTATATTTTTCAAATAACACTGCACTAATTCTTACTTTGTCATTTTCCTCTTCAATGTAATTCTTACTTTTGCATATACTTTTTCCCTGATTTGGCCATCTCTATGATACACTGTACCTACTTTATGACTAAATCAGCCAGGAGGTAAAGAGATAGGATATTAGTTTTTATGATGAAACGAGATGCCTGTGGCAAGCAAAAGATTTCCACAGTGAAAGTGTGCACACTCGGTGTGTAATAAAACAAATTTGAAACCTCCCGCACTGAACCTAGAGAATTCAGGCAAAAACTGGCATATGAGAAGATGAACTGGAGACCATCCCTGACTTTGGTCGATGATACGAAGACTGCAGATCGTCCATGGCCTCTTGAGAAGTGCTGTTGCTTAACCGTTCCTGGTGAAGATGAATTGCCGCTTGGTGAAGTTTTTCAACAAATTCAGGAACCCCTTAAACATAAAGATGCTTTATGTCATCAAATGATTGCAATGAATGCCGATTAATGTTAATGACTAGAACAACATTATTTTAGGAAATTTATGATACTATTCATTCCTGATTAGTGTTAAAAATTGAAATAAACTCGAAAACTCTCGTGACGTACCTGATGCAGCCATCCAACTGTAAGCAGGACCTGGGAACATCGCTTTCGGATCGTCAAAGTACGTAAGCACATAATCAAAGCCGTTCTATCAAAATATTGTGTCACAATTAATCTTCAGTAACAGACTACGCGTGAGAAATCGGAAACTTTTAGCGTAAATAAAATTAACTAACGACATCGAAATCATCGTGAGGCTTGACAACCATGCTCGAACTATATTCCGACACCCGCACGTAACGATCAGTTATTGGGCAGCAAGGATGATTGGTGGATTTGGACACAAGCACCATGGTTTGATTTTCAGGATTGACCTACACAGATTCTTTTAACTTCACATTGTAAGGATTCATTAAATGTAAGTAGCTAAATAATATTACTGACATGCCATCGCCTGATGTACACGTACTCTCGGCTGTACATAGGGAACTGTGAAAGATTGAAGAAAAGGGAATTTAAGTGCCATTCGCAATTCACAACACTAAACTTTCAAACAAGTACTGAAATAACTTACTGGGTAATGCATGACCCAATGTATAACTTCGCAGCCTGTCTTCTCATCCTTATCAACAGTGTCGAGCGAAATGACAAGTTTATCCCACTTTTTCCGGTATTCCGTATCCAGCTGTACTTCAAAGAAAGCACGAGCGGGGATATCGTAGTAGGTGCCATATACTGCGAAGAATCGAGGAAACAAATATAAGCATCATTTCGTGCTCAAATAGATGTAGAAAGCTCAAAAAATTACACACCCTTATATTCATAAAGGTAACTGTTTGAAATTGCCTTCCTCCAAACTTTTATATGTTCCCGATTCACCACAAGCTCCCAATTATATCTCGCATTGGCATGAACACTAAATTTGAAGCGGAGTGCATCAGGGTTGGTATTCACAGTATCCAAATCTTCCGCACAACTAAAATATTATCAATATGAAAAGCTCTTCAGTTCGGGATATACTGTATGTGGAGAACTTTTTAGGGAAAATGACGAACGATGCATTTTTGTAGGAAAACTTGATATTGGTGGCGTGCAACTTTAAATATTGGTGGAGGAAACCTTTACACGAAGCCACGTAAGCAATAAAACCAGTCGTTGCAATCCATTTATGGCGCTCCGAGCCTAATTTGAATAAATTTTACATGCTATTCGAAGTTGGAATACAATTCCAAAAAATAGATTCTGGTTGTAAGACATTAGACATTAAGTTTAGCAATGCTCATGATGGTGTACCACGAATTAAATATAATCTATTTGTTGTTTCCAGTATCCTGCTGCTTTTGTAACCTGCAATTCCAAAATTTTCCAGGCTTTCCATGTTAAAATTTTTATTTTCCACAGACTTAGTGTTCCCATCCCAAATGTAAAGTAGACAAACATTGAACATTAATTAGGACGATATAACTATTGAATTTGCAGAGGGCTAGCCTAAGAAAGCAATTCATGCAAATTTTCTTTCTTTTACATTCCCCTGACTTTCCCTGGTTTTCAAGGATCCCAAACTACCGGGTTCTGTGGGAGCCCTGTGAAATGAACATTGGGGGACTTGCCGTGAAGCCAACAAGCCCAGCAGTGCAACTATCAGAGTTATACCGTATTAAATTACAAAGTTTCACCGCATAGCTCGTTGGCTTCATTGCATGCACCTAATACTTTTCCAACGGATGTGGCTGCAGGGGCTCGAGCCGTGAATGACCATCGTAAATTATATGGTATGGAAAGAATGCCAAGTTGTCAACCAACTCCAGCGCTGCCATAAAATGAATTTATGACGAGAATGATAAGATACCTTTCCAGTTCGTTTTCGGTGATCTTTTCCTTGTCCCAGCTGAAGAATGCGGCCCCCAGGAGCATCCCGAAAGGCGTGCTGCGTCCCGATCTCAGTCTGGCTCCGTATTTGGCGGCGAACCTGCTGACCATGCTCTTGAACGTCGCCTCCGTGTAGATTTGCCTGTAGAGCGTGCATATTTGGGCGGCCCTTCGCACCCTTTGGGCGGCGACGAATTCGCAGTGTTTGGCGAGCAAAGTCCCGATCAGAGTCAACTTCTCGTTCATCGCGCATCCCGCTCGGTGGAACTGGCGGATGACATACTGGCGGATCAGCCATTGCTTGCTCATGACTTCCAAGCCTAGGAAAAAAAACTCATTTCAACCTTTTATAAAGAAACATTTTACCCAACTCATTACATGCAAATGAGCATCGAATCCGCAGCGCATAAGCGTGCTCGAAGCGCGCATTTACCGTTATCGATGCGAGAAACTTACGCGAGTTTACCGGCAATCGCTGTGGCGAGCGAGACACTCGTAAGCGTGAACGTATTGACAGCGGCGAATAAGAATTACGACAAATTCATTTGAAAAATCAGATTTTGAATGCTTTCGGCAGCGAACGTCCTGAATTTCGAACGCAGACGAATTCCAGAATGCGAACGCCTCGAACAAAAAAATGGAAGAGCAGGTGGCGCTACAAGAGCTCCGGCAAACTGGCAACTGCAACCGAAAAGCAAGCCACGGCACATGAGTCCTACAAGGGGCTCCGTAATTTCTCCCTGCTACTATATATAAATATAGCGCACTGAGGTGAATGCTACGATTGCTACCTGTTGTTGTTGCCAAGGGCCAATTTCTCAGAAATTTGGTCGACATTGGCAAGAATTCGCCAAAATATATATATTTGTTTATAATCGTTTTTGGAGAATTTTTCAGAAAATTTTCGCCAAAAATTGCAGCTAAATTATTTTTCTAACATTTATGAAGGGTTGATATTGGGTCATCCGAGGCAAAAGTTCCTTTTTCGACTCTCGCTGAGCTCAAGCGAACACCCAAGCCCGGCAATCCGAACGTCACGTTGGCGGCAGGAGAGCGGCTCGAACACGGCATGGCCGAGCGACCGAAGCCCGGACTCGACCTAGTCTGTCAAAATTTTAACTAAGAGCCCAAAATTCGGCCCTTTGGTGACAAGTTGTAACCCCCATAACGGACAACAGCTTGACCATAGACACGGTCATCGGCGAGCAATAGCCATTGTCCGAAGAGGGTTTGAACTTGGTCAAAATCCAAAAAATTGTGATTTTCGGAGCAGGGCACAAAGTAAAGTATGGCCCAAAATTCGGTTTGAAGGTCGTTGGTTGGTAGTCCCCATCATACACAACACCTTGACCGTAGACAATGTCAGTGGCGATCAATAGCCATTGACCAAAGTGGGTCTGAACTTGGGTCATCGTAAGCAAAATCCCAGCAAAATTTGCCATAGACGATTTTGCAAGTGCTCGATTTTCCTTTTTCTCAGCATCTCTACAAGAGCTCGAACGTAGCCACGCCCCCTCGGGATGATTGACACCGTTGCCGTGGCAACGCGCACCTACTCACCACCCACTTTTCGAGATGTAAAACGAGCCAGAAATGCCATTAGCAGCCTGTCTCGGCAAGGAGCGAAAACATGAGAAAAATGAAAAAAAGTTTTAAAAAATCAGGGTTTTTTGCAGGATTTTTTGTAAATTGTTCGCGATTTTAAGAAGAACCAAATCGCGGGCTCTACGAGGCTTTAATTGTCACAAAAGACGATCGAAAGGGCAACGAATATCCCCGGGGGACGAAGCCGAAAATCAGTCGTCGAATCAACATAATAAAGGGATTAAATAACTCGATATTTTATAGGACAGTCGCCGCAATATCTGTACATTTTAGCAAGCTGCTACCCTGAGTCGCATATAAACTTTCTCAACAACTTGCCACCCCGAGTGAGTCGTTGTCACGGCCAGTTGAGATTTTTAATTAACGATACACTAATCGGCAAATAACGATTCTTAAAAATATCGATGAAAACAGCGTTTTTTGGATGGTTTGTCGTTCTGACAAAAACAACAACCTGCATCCATCTTGTATTCTTCTAATGAGCGGATCGGCTCGCCGCTTCCTTACGCCAAATAATGTCTGTTTTCGTAAATAACCCGACCCGACAATGATGCGCGCGCGTTTCTGGTTCCCTCATTAATCATTACGTGACAGATTTTAATCTCGAAATGAATCTAAGTAAGCGTAAAATGAGATCTTGTCCTACCTTCGCTGCCTTCGTCGTTTCGAACGTCTCCGCCATCATCGAATAAGAAGGCTGACGTCACAGCATCGTGACGTCATCCGCCTTCCGCTGATTGGTTAACAAGGGCGAAACGGCTGAACGGCTTAGCCGACGGCTGAAGACTCTTGATGACGTCAGCCTCGTTGCCATAGCGACGGCCGCGACGTTCGAATCGAAGAAGGCAGCTTACGGTAGGAACACATTTATTTGTCATTTTATGTTAAATTAACTTAACCCGGTAATTAAAATCTGTTAAGTAACGATTAATGGGGTAACCAGGAACGCGCGGGGATAATTTTCGGGTCGGGTTATTTCGGAAAACGGATCATATTTGGCAACGAAGCGAGGGGCAGAATCTGTTCGTTAGACGACGGAGACAAGATGGATGCCAAGTTGTTGTATTTACTAGAACGAAAAACGATCCAAAAACGCTTTTTGTCGTCGATGTTTCTCCTAACTATAATTACCTATTTATGAATTGTTGTTTACAAATCTGAACTGGCCAAAGCAACCACTCTCTCGGTGGGCAAGTTCAAGGGAAATTTCGTGCACGAGGGTAGCCGCTATGCTAAAATGTACAGATATTGCGGCGACTGTCCTATAAAATATAGAGTTATTTAATCGCTTTATTATGTCGATTCGACGACTGCGTAACCAGGCTTTCGACTGATTTTCGGCTCCATTAAGCCCACGATAAACGGGAAATTTGTCCCTCTTTCGATCGGCTTTTATGGCAATTAAAGCCTCGTAGAGCCCGCAATTTGGCTCTTCTTAAAATCTCATACAATTTACAAAAATCCCGCAAAAAATCCTGATTTTTTTAAACTTTTTTCATTTTTCTCATGTTTTCTCTCCTTGCCGTGACAGGCTGCTAAAGGCATTTCTGGCTCGTTTCGCATCTCGAAAAGTGGGTGGCGAGTAGGTGCGCGTTGCCACGGCAACGGTGTCAATCATCTCGAGGGGGCGTGGCTGAGTTCGAGCTCTTGTCGAGATGCTGAGAAAAAGGAAAAACGAGCACTCCGAAAATCACAATTTGTTGAATTTTGACCAAGTTCAAACCCTCTTCGGACAATGGCTATTGCTCGCTGATGACCGTGTCTATTGGTCAAGCTGTTGTCCGTTATGGGGGTTACAACTTGTCACCAAAGGGCCGAATTTTGGGCTCTTAGTTAAAATTTCGACCGACTTGGTAGAGTCCGGGCTTCGCTCTCTCGGCCATGCCGTGTTCGAGCCGCTCTCCTGCCGCCAACGTGACGTTCGGATTGCCGGGCTTGGGTGTTCGCTTGAGCTCAGCGAGAGTCGAAAAAGAAACTTGCCTCGGATGAAGAAAAATTGTCCAGCAAAGTGAATGCGCCATTGACTTAGAATTGGCCATTGAAAATAACATTGGCGTTAGGATAGCGTACACATCTTACAAATAATGTATATTTCCTATGGGCCAATGTTATGGTTATGGCCAATGCTATGTTTTCAATATTTTATTGAAGTCAAAAGCTACATGTGTACAGGGTACCGGCATATTGTTCAATGATCCAATTAATGCGGCTACATAGGGACTTATGCTACTATTTAGGGTCCAATGGTACAGTACTTTTAAAACCCAATTAATGGTACTATTAGGACATAATGCTACTATATAGGTTCCAATGGTACTATTAGGACCCACTGCTACTATATAGGACCTAATGCTACTTTTAGGACCCAATGTTACTACATAGGGCCCAATGTTACTATCTTACGTCCAATGTTACTGTATAGCGCCCAATGCTACTATATTGGACCCAATGCTACTATATAGTGTCCGATGCTACTGTATAGTGCCCAATGCTACTATATTAGGTCCAATGTTACTGTATAGTGCCCAATATTACCGTATTAGGTCCAATGTTACTGCATAGGGCCCTATGCTGCTATATAGGGCCCGTCAATTGGAGGAAAATTACGCAAGTCATAAAATATTTTTTTTGTAAATTTTTAAAGATTTAGCGAATAAGCCCAGAATATTACTTGACTTTTTAAGAATTTTTTTTGATAAAAATTTCGAATGTAAATCTTTCGATAGACACATGTGAAACACTGCTAACGCCAATTGATTTTTTCTTGATGTTTGTAAAAACCCAATATCATACATTTACATTTAAGAACCATGGACCACATTATCGGACATAAGTTCATGCAGTATTTAGGGCTAATGCACCATTGCATTCATTATGATTGCATTGGATTTTTACAAACGTCAACTGATTTTAACTTCCATTCCAAAAGAGTCTACTGACCGACGGTGTGATCCATTGGTTCTAATTGCATTGCATGTATTTGCATTTTTCAATTTTTTGGATATTTTGCATTAATTGCATTTTTACAAACGCCAGTTGATTTTAACTTCAATTTCACTTATTCGGTCCACTGACTATAAACTGTCTAATGCGCTGGTGCTTTGTGATCCATTGGGCCTACCATTTGCTGCTTCGCCGCACTTCGTATCTCAGCTTCCATTCCCACCTGCTTACTACTAATCTTCTTTTTCACTTTTTCGCTATATATATTTTTTTTAAAAAAATAGGACTTTTTTGCTCGGTGTTTGTAAAAATCAAAATTTATACGCTTAGGACCAATGCAAAAAAACACCAAGCAAAAACAATCTAATTTTTTTAAAATGCTTTTCACCAAATTTGTCAATGAAATGAAAAAAATTCCATCCGGCAATTTTAAATCTGAAAAATATATTTCAAAAAAAGAAGATCTGTAGCAAGCAGGTGGGAATGGAAGTTGAGATGCGAAGCGCGGCGTAGCAGCAAATGTTACGGAATCTCGCGAGGTACGCAATAGCCAATTTTGCTGTTGCGCGATTATCGGTTGTTTGTATTTGTCAGTTCATGGAGCGATTGTGGCGTCACCTGTCCTATGTCTTTCTGAGGATACTTCCTGCGTAAATGTGACCTTCGGAGTGTCATCCCCTGGCAATGCACACATAATGTGTCCATGGCTACTGGTTTTCGTCATGCTTGCCTAAGTATGAAACATTTTCCTCTTTATTCAACGCGAATAATAAAACCGGGTACAGTATTTTGAAGGCGTGATGCTCGATTGGCTAAATTGAATTTACGCTTTTGTTGATTTTTGTCGATGTTTCTTCGCTCGTTGTCATGGTTACGCTTAGGCCTAAACCATACTTTAAAGACAACAAAATTCTGTTTACGAATGTTTTCACTTTCACTGAAAAAGTCTGTCGAAATCCAGGACGTGGTTTAGACGATAAAGCACCCGATTTGTGGTGGTTGATAGTCTGTGATGATGTTTGCAAAGAGTGAAATTGTCACACGCAGATATTTGATGCATTTGCAGGTTTGCTTGCAATGTCCAAGGTCCTGTTGGGCATCTCCAGATGTTATATAAATTTTGTTTTATTGTTTGCAAAGAGTGAAATTGTCACATGCATGCAGATGTTTGATGTACATGTATTTGCAGCTCTGCTTGTCCAAAGCCTTAGCTTCACAATCTTCTGATGTTATATAACTTTTGTTTTGTTGTTGGCAAAGAGTGAAATTATCACATACAGATACTTGATGCATTTGTAGGTCTGCCTGACTAAGGCCTTGGCTTAATTACGTGTCAATATCTTGATTATAGCATATAAGCCTATGTAACTTTTGTTTTATTGACCGATCATCCTACATAGGCCTACTATTAATTGAGTAGGCCTACTGTTATCCAAGATACTGGGCTTGTCAAGCTCCAGATGTTATGTTACTTTTTGATTTATTGTTTGCATAGAGTGAAATTGTCACATGATTTGAAATATTTGATGTATATGCAGCTCTGCGTGACAATTACTCATGTTACAAACTCATGTTGCAAAGTGTTGTTGCTGGGTTAAAACTTATTATTATTAGACGCGGTGTCTATTTAACAGCAGTGAGCGAAAATTGCCATCGAGAGAACCTTGGGGCGGTTACATAAATCCCAAAATGTCACTTTCGAGTCTTGAGTGACTATTAACCATCGAGAAAAGCTCAGATGGTCTGTCAGCTCGATGTTTGTGAGACTCTGTTGAGTTGACTCAGGACAGTTCTTGAGTGGACAAGTCTATTCTAGTCTTTCAGACACGAACTCATAATTTCAACCTAGTCGTTTCAAATACTTGAGCGTTTCGGAGTTCCTGTCTGAAAGACTCGAATAGACCTGTCCACTCGTGAACTGTCCTTAGTGAACTGGTTGCTTATAACTCTCAAGAGGGTTTACTCCAAATCCTTATGACACTAACCTCTGAAATTTACTTTCTGCTCTCAAATGGACATCATGTCTTAAACTCTTAGAATTAAGTTTCAGACATCAATTGCCACTAATTCTGGACATTTTTCACTAGATAATGCAGATGGACACCGAATAACGTCATCATGTCCAGCATCCCAGGTCAAGAGCAAAATGAACAGGTGAGATACTGCGCTGAAAAGGACTAAAAATGTCACAGGATTTCTTTTATTGTTGTCCAATTTACGTTTTTCTTGTTTGCAGAACAGGGGAACCGAAGGAGTCAATTCAAATGGTAATTACTTGAAATATGGCGTGTGAATTGCTCACAGCGCTTTTCGTTTCCACTATGTTTTGCCAAAAACCATAGTTTTGCTGTGGAAACATTTGAATAATTTTGCTTCATTTTAAAAGGTGTCTACGATCATTTGGCATTGGCTCGAGAAGAGTGGGATGCTGTTACAAATGTTATTCCCTGTGAGTCAATTATTAAGTGGTTGTGGTAATTTGTTTTATCCATGCTTATGATGTTTAAACTTCCAGGCATAAGGACGAATGGGGTTCTCGTTGGCCCAAGATGCAGTCTGCAATGCGATCTGATTGCATTTAACGAAGCTCTGCAGTATTTTCAAACAGCAAATATGCATGAATTCATGGTATTTTTCGTTTTGTTTTTTGGTGCTTCGGTCTGGCATGATGTACACCAGGTAGACTATTGATTGTGTTGCACCGTTCTTTGAATTTATCTAGAGAAACATAAGGCCCACTCTTGAACAAAGTGGGCTGTGGGGCTTAGTTCAGATTTTGTGCGGCCCGACTAAGCTGTCGAGGGATTTGGTCGATGAAAGAAACTTGGTGTTTGCTATAGCTGCATGTAAGTACCATTTTATTAAGGGGAAATTTCTGTTGATTTGCATTTGAGGTTTTAACTTGAGGCATTTTGTTTTCCACGGAGGTCCTCTCGACAACAGTGAAACTGTTCACATGAGGGTCTTGCAAACTGTCTACAAACAACTGACTGGTGACTTGTTCGATTGTCCGAGGTATGGAAGACACTGGGAACTGATTGGCTTTCAAGGTATAGCAGTTTCAAGCTCACTAAAATGGGATACATAATATTCCAAAAATTGTCATTAGAATCATATTAATTTATTGATTCTTTTAGGCAGTGATCCTGCTACCGATTTACGTGGAGCTGGATTTTGGGGACTAATGAATCTGTTGCACTTAGTCATGTGCCCCTCGACTTTATTGTTAGCATGCAGTATTTATAAATTATCGCTTCATGAAACCCAAGTAAGTACGTTTTAGCGGATTTCGGGAATTTTGAATTTTGGTTTCAGCCACTTATATGGACGAATATTTTTTCCGTAACTGATTATGTTCACCTGCCGTAGAATTTTCCATTTGTTGTTATGAGCATAAACATTACGGCCATCGTGCTGCAAGTTTTACGAGAAGGGAGACTCAACAAGATCTGCAATCGAAGGAAACAGGTGGTTGCGGTCGTTAACGACTATTACGTGGCGGTCTTTCTGCACCTGTACCTGAGATGGAAAAATGAACATAAAACTATTTCTCATTCTGGGTTTATTTTAAAAGGTGAGCATTCGGCTGTTATTGCACTGAAAAAACAGTGAACTTTTCCATGTGGGTTTGAATTTAAACACGCTAGCTTAAAATACCAGGTGGCATTGTTGCATCAAAATTAATTGTTCAAATTAAGTATGCATGTCAGTTTTGGTTTTACCTTGTTGTTTGATTTCAGTAATCTATTTGCTAGATTGTGAAGGCTATGCTTGCATTAAAACAAGAATTTTGTTATAGACGTAGAAGAATTTGCGAAAAGGAATCCGAAAACACTACTTAAACTGATGGACACGTACTTCAAGGAGTCCGCTGCTCAAGTTCAGTCCGCTACCCGCATGTCGCTTTCTTCCCAGACCTGTTCCCGGCAAGTAAGCATTGAACGAGTGCCTGAATTTACGAGCTGGCCGGATAAGCCCCCTGTGGCCAGACCACCGCTTCATCAGAAAGGATCTCGTGCTGATGTCGCTTCTATACAAACGGCTTTTGATGCAACAGGCCCCAATTGTGATACTGCGCAAAGTTCTGAAAGTTACCAAAATGGACATTTGGCGAACAAATATGCGGCATCTGCCCACCCGTATGAGGGTACGGACGATGAAGTGTTCATTTAGTCACGTCTGCTGTTGCGCGCTGAATTTTAAGTGAGACTTTAGCAGTGACAATTGGCTGTGAAGTATCATCTGCCTTGAACGGCGGTCTGTGCCTATCATTTTCTGATCGCTTAATACATTTACGTCCACCAGTGTGATGTATTTGCGTCGTGCCAAGTGGTCGCCCACGGTACAGCGCAGCAGCTTTTGTGCCATTCGTTGCACGCTGTAGTCAGGTTAGGCGTTCATTTTTAGCTTTTTTGCACCTTTTATTCCACCGCAAATACCCGTGCTGCTGTAAATATGTCGAATTTGGCAGTTACACCCGAAAATCCCAGTGAGAATGTACAACCGTTGAATTCTACAGTAAGATTTATTACTACCGGTGATATACTGTGGTGTGAAGAAATTACCGGTAAGCTCTAAAATTTTCCTATTGTTATAAAATATTTTGGTAATCTGCAAAGCCTTAATGGACCTTACTTGAGCAAGCTAAAACTGGGATCTTTCTGAAATTTTATTATGCATAATTTGAAACGAAGCTGGAACATGATTTTTTGTGTAATTAGAAACAAAAAAATTGAAAACGATGTTTGTCTATTCATGGCTGTGACTTCATTTTTAAAATAAAACCAAAACTTTGTTTTCCAATCTTATTATTATCATTTGTAAGTTTTTGTATTTTTTTTTAAACTTTAGTGTAAATAGTTCTGGCACATTTTGTGAACTATTATTGGACTGTTTTCCAATTTTCTTTTTGCATTAAAATTTTAGGAAGATCCGTGCTTTAGTTTTTATAAATCTCTATACATTTTCTGATTTCTTGAATAAAATTTTTAAAACAAACTCATAAGCCCTTCATTACGAGACAATGGGCATTGTGATAATGACAGCTTTGGAAAAGCTTGTATTTAGGCCAGCTCCTTTATTTTTTAGATTCCCCGCTTATCTCGTATAGACAAAGTTGCAGGCTGCTTTATTATTTATATTCCTATGGTTGCCTTAATTGACCCATCCTAAAGATGGCTATAACTCATACAATAATTAAATCATTGCTGCTGGAATCAGGTCATAGTCTTACTCATGTTGGGATTTTTATGAATGCTTTAATTTAAGCCGACTGGGCAAGCTTATTATGGATTTTTCTGAAAGTTTAGTATCAGTAAGAAAGTGTAATAAACCTAGAGACTGTGGTACGAAATTTGATCGACGGTGAGCTAGTTTGACTTGTCTAGTAGAAAGTTCATGTCGAAATCTTGCACACGATTATTTTTGCCAAAAATTAGACTACAGCTGCAGATCAGCCTGACGAAAAAATTCACGTGATTAACAGTTCACACATTTTTGTTTCATAAAAGTAAAAGTACGAGTAATTACCGGTGAAATTTTTTCCAGGTATGTATCACTGTGCTGGTGGCTTAATTGCCATTCAATTAGTTGGTGTGATAGGTGTGAAAACGTGGTGGTCACACTCGAGAGATTGTATATTTGTTTCAAGTTATTAGTCCTGAACGAAAGTCAGTCTTGGTTCTGGCTTATTGTGCCCTGTGAATCACTTTGGCTGTGCCGTACTTGTGCTATTCATGTCGAAAATGGGACAAAAACAGCAATTATGCGCTTAGGTGACAGAAAAACAAGCTGAATCTTGCTTGCATCTTTTACAGTAAGTTCTCGCACCAACATGCTCAAGGAGATACTAATTTTGCTGCAGTTTTTTTCTTCTGCAGTTGAAGATTCTTGTTCAACAGGCCGTGAACCCGATGGTTACATTAGATAAAAACTAAGTTTTAAGTTGTTTGCATGCATATAAAATATTTGAATTTCAGCAAACGTTAAATTTTCACTTGGTCGCTTTCAGATACGAACATGCGTGAGTCAAGACATTATGCAAGTAATAATTTGCATTGCGTTGGATTGACCATAAATGAAAAATCATGGTACTGGCTTGATCAGGACTTGATTTTTTTTTTTTTTTGCTATTTCTCGTTATTTTTAGTACCTGTATTCAGAAATGGGATTGTTAAACTGGTCTTAAATTGCCTCCTTTTATTGAATGAAGATTTTGTGTTTTTCTATCCTCTGCTTCTCCCTTTTGCTGGGTCGTTTCGGAGCCTTCGACTATCGCAGGTAAGTAGATTTAAAAAGCATGAATTGTTCGGTTTTTTCGCCTTCTGACCTCGTTCTGCTTGTTTCATTTCAGCGAATGGCTTTTAATTGGGAGGTGGAGCTTTTTTTATTTTGCAACTACACAGGTGATGGTGCGCATTATTTCTGGATTATTCAAACGCATGCCTGACGCGAGACCCGAGCATTTGCTTAGGAGAAAGTGGGAGTGAGCATCGAAAGCGTTGCTGGAATTCAAAATCGCTTTGTGCAACTCGTCCTGCTGAACGGAAGAAAATGTGCTTAAAAATTACTGCCTGTGCCCTGGTAAGTACGACAATCCTCATCAGCATGCATTTGACAAAGTTTATTATAGTAAAAATTCAGAAAAATAAGATGACAGGATTTAAAGCATATCTGCTGAACTGTAAAAGGGAAAAATGACAAACGTTTTGGGTCTAAACAACAGGAAACAATCAAATAATTGCTGTTTTATTTCCATTTATATTTTATTAGTATGGGAACTTTGGATTTTTTAACATCTAGGTATACTGCTTGGAGATAAGCATCATCGATGAATTCAATATCATTTTGTATTTTAAATATCTGTCCTGTGGGTCACTGTATTGTTGACGGAAATATGGAAAATTTTAATTCTACATTATGATTATGTGGAATGTTTTTAGCAATATTTTATCAGCAGATAAACAAAGTGTTTAAATTACATTGACTGGTGTTGTCAATAACCAGCATTGAGGACAAAAAAGAAAATTTGTCAGGTTTTAGTATGCAGAAAAAAATAAATCAGTCTTCAGGCTGAGTTTGGCAAGAAGTTAATTGCAGTGAGGTAAATATCCAGCAGGTTATGTAGAGTTACTTCCGTAATCCTGGTAGTAATTCATCACTTCGATCAGGAAACCGGGAATAAGACAGTTGAAATTCACAGTTTTGTGCCAATTATTCCTATTTGAAGTTTTTGTTCTTTGACAAATGGAACCGGTTGTTTAGCTTTGACGCTATATTTAATTATTTGAACCAGTGCTGCTCGTCTTTTTGTCATAATTAGCAGTTGCGATAATACAAACGAAGAGAACTAGGGTGGATTTTTATGCAAGTTCACTAATGAAAAGATTCAGAAACTCGTCGCCGCGAAAAAAAAATTTCAAAATATTAGATCGTTTTTCAAGATATAATTTTTATTGTTATGCCTGCAAGAGGAATTAAAAGTATTTATTACATTAATTATAAAATACTGAACATTTCAGAATGAAATCTAACGCAATGCTATTTCCAGTTTTTAGTCTCTTTCATTTGCAACATAACGATTATTGAAAAACTCTTCTGTTCTCCTCATTTTCTCTTTCCAAATTTAATAACTGTAGAAAATTATTATTTCCCTGGAGGGTTGTTAAAAAATGTCTTCAAAATTTAACTAAGACCTGGTCCGAAAATACTGATGTTATCAAGAAAATACTTTTTATTCATTTTCATGAATAAAAAGCATTTTTTATTTTTTATGACTGTAAGTGAACAGCAATTCAAAGAAATGCTGAAAATTTCAGAATGAAATCTTATGCAAGACTATTTTCATGTATTTATTTATTTTTTGCATATTTGCTGAAAAAAACTTGTTTTCGTTTGTTTCTCTTTCGAAATTTAATAACTGCAGAAAATTATTATTTCCCTGAAGGGTTGTTAAAAATATCTTCAAAATTTAACTGAAACCTGGTACAAAAATACTGATATTTATCAAGAAAAAGCTTTTTCAGTAATCTTACTTTGGTCGCTTATTGAAAAAAACAACAAGTTTGTTTTTCTGTGTTGCTCTATCCAAGTTTAATAACTTCAGAAAATTATTATTTCCTGTAAGATTGTTAAAAATTTGGTTAAAATGAATAAAAATCATTTTCCCGAAAAATATTTTTCAATAAAAATGCTTTTGTTTCGATTAATCTCTTTCTAGTTTTGATCAAGACTGACTATTTCTTAGTCTTTTCTCACAGCTCCTTAAAAAAACTGAATTCGACGAAATATCCCATTTTCCTGTTTGAATTTCATTGTGCTTTCTCGTGTATTTCACAATGTACGAGTGCTGCTCGGCTATATCCACCGTATCAGTCCAATTGTTTCAGAATGATTTTTTTCTTCAATCATCTATTTTATTGCTGCTTATTTGCAGTTCAGTGATTGCTAATCTTAATGGATAATAATGGTTTATGCATTTTTGTGTTTTGCAAATATGGTTCAACCTGTAATTATCTGATAATAAGATTAATCCTTTCCTCGCACGCGTACCCCACTGGGCCATTATGGAGTGTATCAACCTTGCACTGTCCATTTTTCTTTTGTTTTCAAACCTGCTTTTTTATCTTTGGGTTTGATAGATCTGCACGGTCCGGCATTTCTCAAAATATACGAAATAAAATTGGCTTTGTCTCGGAACCAGATTGGAGGGCAAATCCTGCTTTGAACGTCCTGGCACTCGTTTCTCAAAATAACGATTCATCTGAAAATTCAATGTAAAAGCCACAAAAGAGTAGCGAAACGGGCTGGATCGTGAATGCAGAAATAATTTCTGAAGGTTTGCCATAATCGTGATTAAATGGGAATGTTAGACCGATTCTGATTGTCTAACTCTGGCGTGTTTAAAATAATTGTCGAACCGCAATCCTGCAAACTAGCAATTTCAGCATCGGTTATTATATTCTAACGACCGTGTTTAATGAAATTATACCAGAAATTGGTTTTTATACTCGTTTCTGTTTGAGGAAGTAATTTTTTTTTGCATAATGATATCCACCCCATGAACTTTCATTAAAATCAAATTTCATCGTCGATTGTTGAAATCTTCCCATTATTATGGTTTTATTATGCCGTTGCGCATAACTTTCGTTGCTATCGTTTAATTTGTCATTATGTAGATTCTGTTATTTTTTGCCTGGTTTGGTTGGGACTTTCAAGTATGATGTTATCATCTTTAGTTTGTTTTTTGGCCAATTGTTGAATGGTGAAGGAGGACAGGGGTCAACCAAATGCTGAGTTATATTTTTTTTTGGAATAATAAGTTTGGTTTAAAAAATTATTTGTCATCAAGTTGACCAAAAAAATTCTAATATACATGTACCACCGTATACTGTTTATTATATCATGCTTCAAATGTGCACAGAACATGTACTTATCCTATACTTTTCAATCCTGACACCTGACCTAGCTTTTTATCCTTTTTATGTTATTTTATTTTGTGATTTTTTTTGTTTTTTGTGGTTATCCTAAACTAACCTGGAAACGAATAGCCTTATTTAGCTGCCCCTAATATCCAGGCAATCACTGCTAGCCTACGAGCTGTTAGGGGAAGCCCTCCTTCTCACCATGTCTGAGATGGGGCAGGGCATAGCCTATAGTGCAACTAAAATCTATTATTTTTACACAGATTTGGAAATTTTTTGTTCAATGATGTTATCATAATCCTCACTTAGGATTTTTGCGAACCGCTATGTGAACTTTATTTTGCGATGATATAACAACTGCGTGTGGTCATTTTTCCTAGAAATTGAGACATTTCTCCGGGTCAACACTCAACAACCCACCCCATGACAGTTTATTCACAATAATTACAGTTTGAGTTTAATATTTTCAGATATCCGCTTCGAGGCAAACTGGATTTTCGAGGAGCGGGTTTACGCTGGCATAATTTCGATTTGTAATTTAATAATGGTAATTGCCACTTCTAGGTGCTGATGGTTTCGATGGTCTACGCCGAGTCCTCGTCCGACCCTACGATCTTCCGGTTTCTTCAGAGCCGTCTGAAGCGGAGTCCCGAACCACGGAGGAGCGGGTCCTACGTAGCGGATCGTCCGTTGTCCAACCGCCGCGGCGAGCATTCCCGTATTCTTTACACCACGCACGAGGACCTCGAGGGTTTGGTTCCCTCTCAGGAATCCGATCACCTGGTGGCGTCGGCCCAAACCCACCACAACCATAGGGCCCAGAGACGGGGCTACTCTGGCACCGTCAAGGACGGCAAGTCGCAGTACATTAGCCGCTACAACCACGGCGTGCCGTCCTACGGTGTGGGAGAGCCCTACTATTTCTCCTACACCCACAATTTCCCCATCGGCACCGAGGACTTTGAAAGTCTGGTGAATTCCCACAATCTGCCCAAGAAGTACAAGTTCAGCGGCGGATTGGACGTCACCGGCCTTCTCGAGTAGTTTAGGACCCAAAGGACTGGTTACTGACCTTCGTGGCAAAGTTCCCGTTGAGGTTTTTTTAAATATTTAACCCCCAAAATGGTGCGGTTCTTGTTTCTGTTCATCGATTCATGCTAACTAATCACTTTCCCAGTTGCATTTATGATTTTACTCAACTAACTCGCTGTCGATACATTTATTTCGAAATAAAATGTATTTTTATGAAAAAATGTCAAATATGGCTTTCGCTACACAACCCACAGCAGTATATAAGTTGGTTTGGGTCTCGAATCTGTTTACAATGTGATTGCAGACTGATTGCGATGTGATTGCAATATTACTTTGCAGTCCGAAAATGGATCGCAATTTCTCTCTAACTTTGTAATCCGAATCGTAATTTTTGCGAAAAGTGTAAGATGGGACGATTGTATATGACGCCTTTTTTGTTAGTCTGAAATTTTTCATTCGTTGCTTCGCACAAAATCACGATATCAAATTTTCTCAGACTATAGCCGTACCAGCACGCTATATTTATCAAGGGCAAGATGTGTTTGGAAAAGTACAAATCCGTTATTTGGGTTAACTTTGGCACCTACTGGGATGACTGGCAAGTTTTTTCATGCAAAATTGATAGAAATTAGAAATCGTTTCGTGTCATGCTTTCCATTGTGTAATTAATTGCCTTTTGTCCCAGTCTTCCGGCCATGGCATACAGCTGAAGAGATACGTGTAGGTACAAGTTTATGTGGCCGTTATGATATATGCTGCAGAAAACTAATTTGTGAAATAAGGTCAAGACCAGAGGAAGACAATGGAACATAATAATTTTCTAATCATTTTCCACTAATTAATGAATAGCTCGAAAGTGAATTCTCCGGAAAGAAATACGAGCTTGAGTAAACTAAATCAGGGTTTATTGTTCATACAATTAATACTGAAATGCAATATTTTTTTATGTAATATCGAAGTTTTGTTTTACAATCCTACACGAACGATCTGGTTCTGTTGAAAACGACTTTGAATTGCATTACACGGTATGCTGTATAATTGTACGTTTTCACTTTTGTTTAAATTCAAATTACTAAATATGGACAAATTTGAATTATTTTGCTAAATGGTGCCATATTTTGCGTTTGGTAATCGCGCGCCTGCTAAATTTAATTATTTAGCTAAATATTTTGCGTTTTATTGGCCGTTTTCGTTCAAGTTTTTTGAAAATTACAAGATATGGACAGTTTGGAAGTATTTTAAAACTAAATGTTGTTGTATCTTGCGCTTCATTGTACGTTTTCGTTCAAGTTTTTGGAAAATTACTAAATACGGACAATTTTGAATTATTTTAAAACTAAATGTTTTTAAATTTTGCGCTTGATTGTACGTTTTCGTTCAAGTTTTTGGAAAATTACTAGATATGGACAATTTGGAAGTATTTTAAATCTAAATGTTGTTATATTTTGCGTTTGATAAAGGTACGCCAGATAAATTGGGTGTTTTTGCTTTCTTATCTCTCACGCAATTTTGCTTATTTTTCTCACTCAATTTTATTTCGTTCTAATCATTAGTGTTTGTTAAAGAAATAAAAGTAAGACTTGTTTGCTTTTATTACACTGGCGCCTAAGGAAAATTAAAAATGAATTTTAAGTTAGATTTTTATGCATTAAAAGACAATGAAAATCGCTGATTTAAAATGTTCTCATAACTAACTGGTCGATTTCATTGACGAATGGTGCAAACGGCCACAACCATATAATTATTCCGTCATTTTCAAAATTGTGAAATGCGTTGCTCTGACCTTTCAAGTTTCAAGTGACATTAAAACCCATTTGTTCCAAATGAACCATGTCACAAAACAGTTGTAATTTGGAAATAAGAATTCCTACAAGAAAAAAAAATGAAACTAGAATAATTAACAGCTTTTTCATTGCAAAATATTAAATATGTTAATTAGCAAATATTTCGAAAATAGGTCAATTTAAAAGCAGTTTTTAAACAATTTCGACTGCGTCTGCTCGAATATTTGCTTCAATGTTTTATATATAAAAAAATTTGACGCCATTTTGTTATAGGTAAAGCTTGCTATTCGCGCAAAATGAGTCACTGAAGATGCTGGTTTATTTTTGATATCATAACTTTATTTAGTTGAAAGCAAGCGTCCTTATAAAAACATACTTGTATATTGTTCTGATTATTATTAATACTGCTAAATGTTGTTTTCCGATATCCTAACGTCATTTGGTCATAGAGCTGATGCGCATGCCGTTCGCTAGATGGCGCTGCTCAGCGGCTGCTGTCTCGTTCGAAACTTCGTGTTCGAACAGATGGCGTTGGTCAGGCAAAATTTAAATTGCTGTTGAATTGTTTGAAACTAACTAAAACAACAAACGTTTTGTTTATGCTGGACTGTCGATATTTTGTCACACAATATGAGTCAGGCGCATAAGGTAGACCTCAGCGAGGTAAGTCATTGATTTCCATGCATTTATAACCCTTACGTCAAAATTCTACATTTGCTGGGAATTGTGCAAAGGTTGGCTGAAAAATATAACAGTAATCAAGAGAGTACCGCTATTCCTTGCATGAATATGAAAAATATAAAATCTACTTTCACAAAGCCTGTTTTTTTATGGCAGATCTAGGTGATACAAAGTGGTAACGTGTCTTTTATTCGGTCTATCTCTATAGGTTCAAGTGAAAATTGAGCCAAGTACTGAAAACGCCACTGACGCTGAAAAGAGCAGGTAAAGTTGACCGTGCTGACATTGCCAGCATCTAATTAATATTCGGATTATTGAATTTCATGTTGTGGTTGTCCACTCAACTGAGGTGGATCGATGATGTACGCTCCCAATTACCAAATGCATGGCTTGTCTTTGCTTGCTGACATTATGGTGCTTTGTAGAATTGAATTCCTAAATGACTTGTTTTTGCTGACAGTAGGGTGCTTTGTAGAATTGAATTTCACAACAAAAATGCGGTAGTAGTCCTTTTTCAAAATCCCATTTGTAACTGTTTTGTGACAGAAAACCTCAGGTGTCAAGATTGTGACACAGTTCAGGAAAAGTGCACGACAGACGATTTAGGTGTCAGTTTGTTGTTGTTTATCCATTTGCAAATAAATCATCATTGATTGCACTGGTGTTTTGACAAAAGAGTTGGTTATTGTAGCTTTAGTACTGCATTTATACGTTTATTTTCAATTGAAAGTCATTATGAACTTCATTGATGGTAGCAGACTAGCCTCAAACCTATTTTTCCTGGTACTAGTATGTATGAAATTCGTAAAAATCAATCCAAATTTTTCTCCGCAGTAATGTAGCTGTGAGCGACAAAGAAAGATCTAAGAGGAAAGTTGAGCCAAGTGTGTTTGTTGACGAAAACAACAAAGAAAAGGGAAGAATTCAACGAGTTCAACTCTTGAATTTAGATGCTGTATCCTTTGTTTATATGTATTTTTTCATGTTATGCAATGCTGTGTAGTTTAAGAGTGCATTTTCTTTACTTTAAAATTGAATCAGTATGCGCGCCACAAGAAATTTATAAACGATTATGTATTGTACTACAACGGTGCTGCAGTACATCAAAGAGATACGTAAGTTATCTAACGAGTTCTTTCCTATTTTACTTTTCTACTTTTCTATTTTTATTTTACTTTTCTCATATGTGGCACATTTGTTTTGCCCAGGAGTCAAGACCGCACCGACCTCGATATCATCCGTGAAAATCATCGTTTCCTTTGGTCGGATGAGGATGGCACCGACACCTGGGGAAAGCGGATAGCAAAAAAGTATTACGATAAATTATTCAAGGAGTATGCCATCGCAGATCTAAGTCGGTATAGAGAAAACAAAGTCAGTGAAGGTAGAGCTGTATTACTATCGAACGTTCCCTGGAAATTACATCTCTTAGTTTTCCTATCTTATTACAGATTGCACTGCGTTGGAGAGTTGAAGCAGAAGTCGTCGATGGCAAAGGCCAGTTCCAGTGCGGAAACAAGTCTTGTGCTGAAAAAGAAGGATTGAGAAGTTGGGAGGTCAATTTCGCTTATAACGAAGATGGCGAGAAGAAAAATGCGCTGGTCAAGCTACGTAAGTTGCTGATTTTGATTCAGTATTGCGTCAATTTTTTTCGTTTTGATTTAGCTAACGTGAACTTTCCCTTTTCAACTTTTGCAGGTATGTGTCCCGAATGTTCATATCGTCTAAATTATTATCATCAGTGAGTATTTATTGGCTGTTGTTATACAGACTTTGTAAATTTCAGCTGTAACTTGGCACAAACTTTTCGTCACATGATTGATGCCATATAGCATTTCCATAATTTCTCTAAATATTGCATTTATTAACTGATTCGTAGAAAAAAAGAAGTGAATGCAAAAAGAAAATCAAAGCATTCATCCAAGAGGAAGAGTGAAACTCAGCCCAACAAAATGATGAAAACTGGTAGGTTTTCAGCTTGTTTCTTTGCTGCAAGTATTTCTCTGCTGCATTGTCAAAAACATGTACGTGTGATGTTTTTTAAAGGGGAATTCTCGAGGAGTGAGATTGCAGACAGCAAATCAGGTGCAGAAGTATCGCCCGATGGTAGCTTATCAGACTCAAAAACAGAGGAAACAGAGTCGGTGTTGTGGAAGGGACCCGTGCAGGTCGAAGACAAGTCGAAGGAGGACGAGTTTGACGATTATTTCGTAGACTTGTTTTTATGATCAATCTGAAACGGTCGTTCGATTTTTCACATGAAGAAATTCCAGGTGAGGAATAAGGGAGCTGGAGGAATATGTATATCATCGTGACCTCAGGATGTGCTTTTTACGAATCCATTTATCGCCCCATAATGTTGGTTAATTATTTTGATATTTAATGTGCAGCTATTCTAACTATATTAGAAGCTATCGCCTCGCATTGTACCCGTTTTAATTATTTGAAACAGTGGAGTAAGTTTTCAGTACAAGTAAAACTCAATACTTCTTTTGTCTTTAATGTTTTTTTTAAGAAATATTGATGCTTTACTTATTAGCGAATTTAACTTTACTTGACCTATTCCCTACTTAGGATAAATTGGAAATTTGATCTAAAATGCATTATTTTTGGCAAATTTCACCTTGATGGTGTAACATTATTTCTTGTTTGCATTTCGTATTTATCTTTTGCTTTTCTTTATTTCTGGATCTGCTAATTTTGGCAAATATAAATTGGGTTACGTAAAACTTTTTTACTCTTTTGAGGTTGAATAATTTCACGCTGGGAAATGAAGTTGTTCATATACTGCATGTGTATTATTTAATTTGTAATCATACCTTCAATAACTATCGTTTACTGTGTCGGCGATAATGTTATGAGGGTTCGGTTATAAAATTCCTGCTAGATGGCGCCGCGCGAGTGCATGTCAGATGAGCATGTACATGTCATCGTGCATTTCTTATTTTCTTTTATAAATGAACCCAGAATAAGCGTTTGTACTTAAAATATACAATCTTGAAGATCGTAGGCCAAGGCTTAAAGCAGGTTTATTGTCACATTAGATCTTGTTCTAAACAAACAAAATTGAACAGTGACATTTAGAGGTTCTGTTTGGCCAATTAGTGGTTGTGACCTGTCACCTGTGTTACAATCTCTGTGTATCCATACGTTTGCGTCAATATTAACATAACTTTTGGCATCACTGAATAAACTTGACAAGCAAATTGCCATCCATTCTGCATTTCTTTGGTCGTTTGTCTGTCGCGAAACAGTGATAATTCACAGAATGAATGAAGAAGTTGAAGCTCAGCTGAATGTTTGCCAGAATTTGTACTTTAAATCTCTCAATGGCGATCCATCGGATAAGCTCGACAGCCTGCGAGGACTCATGCAACAAGTGGTGTTTGCGCATCGGGCGAGAAAGTATGCTAGATCATTGCACAATTGTTTGATCTGATTGAACACTCGTAACTTTGTTATATATTTGATTTTCCAGCCTTTCAAGTAGCGCTATGGCTTCCCTTTTGACCGATTACGGTGACCAATATGCAAAAATAATGGATTCGGACGATGCATCGACAGGTTGGACAATTAAATCCACATTTCAAGTAAATGCTTTGAATTTTTGTGTGAATTGCCGATGAACTGGTCTCTGCTTTTTTTTCTAGGTGTTAAAAATTATGCGGAAGAAGCCTTGTCCCTAGCTTCGCTTAAAATCTCTGGTTTGTACATGTGGCTTTCGTTATCGCACTATGTTCGCCAAATTATGCAGGAATCTTATATCGTTTGCAGAAATTGATAAATGGCAGTCTGGATTGAAACTGGATGATATTAAATCCATTTTTGGAATTAAGAAATCTCCAGTAATATAAATTTAAAGAATTTCCTCTAATTAGCAAGTTTTCATCGGGCAACTGGTGGCTTATTTAATTTCCTGAATCACTGCAGGAAATTTCATCGATACCAAAGGAGCAGGATGCTGCATTCTTCAAAGAACTACAGGAGAATTGGAGAACTAAAAATAAGCCATTATATGACTCGCCATCTAACTTCAATGTGGATAAAAGACACGACGTTGCAAATGGTGGAGCAATGCCGCAAACTATTAACCGAAATGCGTCATTTCAAGCATGTCGCAAAGAACGACGTGAAATCCCTACTTTTCAAGAAAAGCATCCAATCCATCATTCAGCAAAACAATTCTCCTTAGTGCAAAATAAGGTTTTACCATCAGCCCAAGTATGTGACAGGGGCAGTTCTGGCTTGACAGGAGTTAAAAGAAAGCAAGAAGATAGTCAAACCAATGATAGGAAACTTAAGGAAGGTCCAGGAAATTCCTTCCGTACAGCGAAAGATCAATTGGTACTGGTTATCTTGAACTATAAAGCCTTGACCACATCTGGTAAGCATTTCCTGGAAACATGGATTCTGGAACATGTTTCCTCAAAATGTTTCCACATTTCCAGCACGTGAAACACATTTGCGGAAACACGTTTGCACCAAACATTTCATTTGTTTACTGGTAATGTGATAATTGTGTTTGTGGAAACATGTTTCCACAACTCGTTCTTGAAAATATTTTAGCTGAGTAATGTTTCCGAGAAACATGTTTTTGCAAAATGTTTTAGGTGTGTTCTAGGCTTTAGAAATTCTTACAACACATGTCAAATTTATTGCAAATTTTTTGTTGCTCATTTTTCTCGCATTCACGATTACATATGATGCAAAGTAAACTATAAATATGCAAAGCATGTCGGTAGCATGCAGGAATCCTTAGTGACATTACTTTTTTTAAATTGTAGGCTTTGGATATAAAATCAAATAAAGCAACACCTAGCTCTTCCTCCTATAAATCGTACGGCACCACGAAGAAGAGTCTTGGATCTAGACGAGGCGGTGTGAGCGGTCAATTCGTGCCACCCATTCTAAACAAAGATGAGACGAATGAATGCCAAATGCCCGCAGAAGAAATGCAAGACGAGCGACTGAAAAACATAGAAGCCAAAATGGTTGAACTCATCAAGAACGAGGTATGTCATGCCTGGTTTTGGTCTTGTTTCCCACATATTTATTTTTTGAAGGTAACATTTCTTTTTGCGTTTTTTTTTTTTTGCGCTCTTCAGATAATGGATCATGGACCTCCTGTCAAATGGGACGATATAGCTGGACTGGAATTTGTCAAAAAGACGATCAAAGAAATCGTCGTTTTCCCCATGCTCAGGCCAGACATATTCACGGGATTGCGAGGGCCTCCCAAAGGACTTCTCTTGTTTGGACCTCCGGGAACTGGAAAAACTTTAATTGGTAATAAACTCGTTAATACGTCGATCGAGGTGTTTCTTTAACGCAGATGTCTGTTTTTCTATTGAAGGCAAGTGCATCGCCAGTAATTCCAGATCAACGTTTTTCAGCATCAGCGCTTCCTCGTTAACTTCCAAATGGGTCGGCGAAGGTGAAAAAATGGTGCGTGCGCTGTTTGCCGTAGCACGTTGTCACCAGCCTGCAGTCATATTTATTGACGAAATTGACTCGCTTTTGACACAAAGAAGTGACACTGAACACGAGTCGTCTAGGAGGATGAAAACTGAATTCCTTGTTCAGCTGGCAAGTTCAAAATGCTAGCCCAGTAAATGACTCTTTCGAAGTTTCATCTGCCGAGTGCAATCATGACAGCGCTCAGGGAACTGACAAATGAAATTTTTGCACCCAAATTCTCTCGCAGGATGGAGCAACCACTGATGCCGAAGACAAACTTTTGGTTGTCGGTGCCACCAATAGGCCCCAGGAGTTGGACGAAGCGGCACGCAGGCGTCTGGTCAAACGCCTGTATGTCCCTCTCCCAGAACATCATGCCCGAAAGCAAATTATAGTGAATTTGTTAAACGATCAAAGGCACGATCTTAGAGACGAGGATATAGATGAAATAAGCATTAAAGCTGAAGGTGGGTTTCAGTCATTTTATTACAATGTTTGCTAGAATCTAGGTATTTTAATATGTGGCATTGAAAATAGGTGTTTGAAATAGTAAATCGTATATTTGTTTCCTTATCCAGGCTATTCTGGTGCAGATATGGCAAACCTATGTAAAGAGGCTGCTTTGGGTCCAGTCCGGTGTTTGTCCTTTGAGGACATTGAGAAAATCGTCGTGGATGCGGTAATAATTGATTACTAGCGTGCAAGAATTGCAATTTTTTTACAATTTTCTGCCACATAAAAACTTTCTTATAATTCGTATAATCTAATAATCATAATAATAATAATACTTTCAGGTTAGACCTATAACAAAGGGCGACTTCATTGATGCCTTACACCAAATTAAACCCAGCGTTTCCGACAGCGATCTTCGAGTGTATGACGGTTGGAATCTGAAATTTGGAAGCACCAACCGACAATAGTTTCTGAGTTGTATTCGTTAGCAAATTTTGCGTTTACTAAGTTCATAAGTTCTTTATTCGAATGATTACAACGCATTCCTAAAATTTACCAGAAAGTAAATCAATATACGTATGTTTTAAATGTAAATAATTATTAGTTGCCTCTTGCCCGTGACAACTTTGTTTCTTAACTATTTTTCAGGAAGTGCATTAAAGAATTGCAGAATTTTGTAAGTTTTCCAAAATTCTCAAAGTTACCCGTTTAGTATTAGATCATTTAGATTGCAGAAATTTGAATTTTATTTTGTGTACTAAAAGTGGCGCACAAGCGCTCTCATTGGTCCAATCTGGAGCCCTGCGTTGGAAAGGCGTTCACCAAATTAGTCATTTGGGCTGCCATCTGTTGGGTGTTTATTGTCTAATTCCGCTTTCCCGCTCAAATTTTTAATACTTTCCATTACGTCAGACGTTCGAATAGGTTAGCTTTATTTTAAAATTAATACGTAAAATGCAATTTGCGCTCTTCAGCAAACTCTGGAGTTAATTTCCAGATTTTAATTGTTCATTAAAACATCCAACTAATTTACTCCCTGTGCCTAAAAAACTATAGCATGATTTTTTTCGTGTGGCGCACTAAGGGACTATTTTCTTTGACCTGTTCACCTTGATTTCAAACGTTGCCGGAATAAAAGAATCGAACTTGTGTAGTAACCGTCGCGTTCTAAATGTGGTGAGATTTTTGCGTCCCAGTTGTCGAAGAAACCTGCAGGTAATTAATTTGCGACATCGATTGTTTACGTCGTATATAAAGCGAAATCCATCCCGGTCATGCGGGAAGGTCGCTGGTCTTGTTAAATTATAAGGTCCAAACTATATTTGGGAAAGATGGCAAGGTTGCCTCGTTATGTGCATAGCACTTTGGGTGTTTTGGCTTTGGCGCCATATTCGGTGCTTGGTTCACCATGCGTTTTTTAACAATTTTTCGAGCTTTTAGAGCTAAGAGATTTGTTTCTCAGCAGTTTATTCAGTTTAAAACTCTCCTTTGGTGTCACCACAATTGCTTTAACCGATATTTTAAAGCCTAAAAAATTTTGCGATGTTTTATAATTTTTATACAATTTTACCTTGCTGTCCTAAGTTTGAATGTCACAACCTGAACTAGACTTTGAGCAGTCTTATGCCTTTTACCTTCGTGTCGTGAATTTACTTATCAAATAAACTACTAATACTGAGGACGCACCTATCTAAAATTAATCTACCTTTCCAACCTAGAAAATGGCGAAAACCACATCAAAAATTGCCCACTTTACAATGGAAAACGAGATTACCACGTTTTTTAATTATCGCGTTTTTACTTTGGTGTGTCCGAAGTTTTAAGCCTGTTTAAAAATGAGCACAAACAGCTCGTGACTATATGCGTATGTCCACGCTTTCCACACGTGGGAAAGTTACCCAAAATTAGGTAAAAGCGTTTATTTCTTTGGGTACTGTAACCACACTTTGGATTACATGCTAAAATTTACAATAACAGTGTAGATGAAAAATACTTTGAAGAAAGTGACGGTAATCTTGAACAGTTTACTGATTTCCTATTTCATAATTACGGACTCACCTGCATTGCATTGCAGCTTAGCAAAGACTTCCTGATATGTGAATTTTGGATAATGTAGGAAAAAGTTTGGGAAACAGCATATTAAGTTGCATATACCCAAGATAACAAAACGTGAAGAAAAAATGTTATTTAACGCCTTGTAGTATTGGTGACCAACAATATTATAGTAATAAGTATTAATAAGTAATATCAGTTGTACAGCAGAGTTAAAAACTACTTTATTACATGTATAACAATGTTTTGTGATATAGTGTAAACGCACCTGGTTAGCCCTGCGTTATATTTAGTGCGAATGAAATTTGAAATCGCTTGCTTTTATTTTGTTTCATGGCTAGGTAAGTGAGTAAGGTTCATGATGGTTGTCTACGGGAACATCATCGTGATAAAACGGAATGGGTCTGATGGATCATCATTTCCGCTGTCGTCCAACACGTGTCTCATCGGAAGGTGGGGTTGCTTATTCTTCTGCGATAAAGATTTCTTTTTACGTTATTGTTTTTGTTGACGTTTAATTCTGCTTTGTTTATCTACAATCAGAGGCCCTGACTGTGACATAAGAATCCAGTTAGGCACTGTCTCTCAGGAACACAGTCGCTTGGATGTCAAATCTGATGGACAGGTTTGGATTCTTTCTTTTAAATGCAGCAAGTGAGGCTCAATTAGAACAAATCATGAATTGAATCTCTTTTCAGATTTTGTTGACCAATTTAAGTAAATTGAATCCCACTACCCTTAACTATCATCCGGTAAAAAATTCCGTACATGTTTGCCACATGGATATCATCACGGTTGCTGACCGATCTCTGCGCTGGGAGTTTCCTGCCAATTCACAATATTACAACAGTCCGAAGCAAGGTATTTTAAATTATGCAGCTCCCTGGGAATGTTTTGGTTTGAAAAGTTGATTTGAGATTTTAAATTTGCGACCTTGATTATTGTCTTTAGCATCCCCAGGAAAATATTGCAGTCCAAATGCTGGAAATTTGGTATTAAATTCTTCTATAAAAACATCACCAGATAGCAAGTCTCCATCTGCTGTTGACCGTCGATCGTTCAAAGTTACGCTGGGCACGCCACATCATTCTCCTGGGAGAAGATCACTTCAAAAGCCGTTGAGCGGAAAGAAAGTCCCATTTTTTCTTACTCCAAAACCAGGAAAGCGCACTCCAAAGAAGACGTTGTCGTCGACAACCCGTGGCTATTTGTCACCGGAAATAGTTGCAGATTCAAAATCTAGCCCAGGAAAGTCGTCACCAAAAACGCCGAGCCCAAAGATTCCAACTTCAGGATCACATAAAAGCACGCCAACTACCATTAAAAAGATTTCGCCGAAAGCAACGCCTAAAACGGCTAGCCCGAAAACTCCCTCTCCAAAGCCAGTTAAGAAAGCTTCACTATCGCCGCAAAAGCCTTCATCTGGAAAAAAGGCCAGTCCCAAAGTCTTAGCTTCGAAAAAGAAGCCAAGCCCAAAAATTGCCTCAAAGAACAACCCGAGTCCAAAAGCTCCAGCGAAAAGGGGCAGCGTGTCTCCGAAGAAGCCGAGTCCTACAGTCGGTTCCTCAAAATCTGTCAGTCCAAGCCCGAATGTCAAGAAATCGCCTTCACCAAAGCCTTCCAAGAAAACTGCCAGGTTTTCACTGCCCGCAAAGCAAACTCCCACTAAAAACAAAAGGGCATCTGGTATGTTAACTGTAATGTAATTTAAACGCCTAGGAAAGCAGTGCTTGCAACTTTTAAAACAATTTGGAATATAGTGGTGTCTTGATAACCCGAAATGCTTTTTTTAACTTTAAAAAATTCAAAGAATAATTACATTTATCTGGCTAGAAAATAATTGATTAGGTCCAGCAATTAGCTTACTGGCATTTGTTATTTGATTACATTGATACGTTTGATTTTTTTTCGGCAAAAATTTCTCTTGCAATACCTAAGCACTGAGAATATTTGAGGAGTTCTTATTATTGTCGTAATATTTACCTTAAGTTAACGTAACATTTCAAATTTCAGATTCTGGTTTCAATTCTCGTGGAGGAAGGCAGTCCCTATTGAGATCTGGCCAATCATCTAGGTCATTTAAGGTGTCATTTGGTCCAAACCTGAGCCCCGAGCAATTTGATAGGGCGTTGCCACCAACTACGCCTTTGAAAAAGGGTGGAAGACCGAAGCGTGGATCTTTAACATCACCAAATTATTATGGAAACCCGGTCATTTCCTCCAATGCAGCAGCCAAAAGCCCCAAGCGTTCCATCAGCCCTGCAGCTGTCTGTCCAAAGGCTAAGAAGATACGTGCCGAGGAACAGCTTCCCATCTCTCCAAAGAAGTCTCTATCTAGCAAAACTCCGTCTCACGGCCCGAAGAGTCCAAAGAGCGTCAAAAAAATTGATAACTTCAATAAACGTAAGAGCTCCTCGCCAAACGTGAGTCCGAAGAAAGAACGGAAAAGTCTTGTCGTTGAAGAAAATGTGGTGAAGATATTTTCTCCCGCCTCTCCCGACAGCAAAAAGTCGGCAGCGTTGAGGACCATTCATGCCAAGCTAGTTTTAAACAAAACTGTTAAAAAACGAGCATCTGAATCTCCTAATCGCAAGATTTCACCTGCTACGGCGAAACAAAAGGTAAGTGTCATATAGCATTTGATTTACCTGTTTTTCAAGTAAATTAAATTCGTAATTTTGACTAATTCGTTTGCATTTCACCATCTCTGAAAACGAATCTGAAGGTGATATCGTTGTATTTTTTTCTTTCATTGCAGCTGCTAGCTAAATCTCGAAAGTCTGCCGACTCTGGCATTTCTGGAGCCACCTTAGAATCGATGTCTGCAAATTCGTCATTTGACATGCAAACATTGCAGACCCCGTATGGACCCAATGAAATGTTTGTATCGCCAATGACAGCGCAACGTGGTGCCAGCCCGTCATTTTCGCTGAGAAGAATGATTCGCGCATCGCCTTCACCACTTTCTAAATCCACCCGTACCAGTATGCGGTTTTCCGGTAAATTTGACAGGAAAGCCAAGTCGCGGTTTCCGATAAAATCTCCAAAATCCGATTATACCGACGTTGAAGGAGTTAAGAGGCTAATGAAGAGCCCAAGAAAGTCCCCGAGGTCAGATTACACTGACGTCGAAGGGGTCAAACGGTTGATGAAGAGTCCTAGAAAGTCGCCAAAGTCCGATTACACCAATGTCGAAGGCGTCAAGAGGCTGATGAAGAGCCCGAGGAAATCTCCGAACTCCGATTATACCAATGTTGAAGGTGTGGAGAGGCTATTCAGAAGCAAGCAAAAGTCTCCCAAGTCTGATTACACCAACGTCAAGGGAGTAAAACGCATTTTCAGACAGCGGGAATCGCCTAAGGATGATTGTGCAAATGTGAACGACCTGAAATCGCTAATTAAAAGATCTCCCAAAGATGATGCGCATGAAAAGCCTTCAATCTCACCTATGAAATTTTATCCGAATAGACAAAATAAGCTCGGGCCCGTTAATTATTTGGGTGAGTCGAATTTCTGCGTTAATTTCAATGAATGTTAATCATTTTTTAACATTTTCAATTTGGCACCCCATTCTGGTTTTGACCTCATTATATTACATGAAAACTTGATTATTTTTGCGTTGTATTTCAGGCTTTGAAAAGGAAAAATCCCCAGGAAATTCTAGGTCATCGCCATTGAGTAAGCTTTTATTGCATATGCTGAATTTATCGTCTTTCGTTGTTATTTGATAGTTTACTCATGGTTTTTTAATTCATAAAGCACCAAAGGAAAAACGGACGTTGGGTGCTTTGGTTAGGTCGCTCTCACCTTCTTCGAAGGAAAATCTCGTGGAAATAATATCTTCTGGCAGGATATCTCCTGTTCTGAAACAGTTATCTGCCAGTAAATCTCCTACACGTTCCTCTGCTATGAAATCGTCCGCCTCGAAGATTTCTTCTATTAAGAAATCCCCCAATCTTAAAAGACTGTCTTTCGGAGGATCTCCCGTCCTCATGCGTTCTTTTGCCAAATCGCCGCTGCAGTCTCAAAATGGAAACCTTTCGTTGAGAACGTCTGGTAAGTTAAAAATCATTAGTTTGCAAAACATACATACATGCAAAATATACATTATATGACATATTAACTATAGAAGATAAGGAGTTTTGGCAGTTAAAAATTGTTAATAGGCACGTCTTTTAAACTCCAAGATCCTGTGCAATTTGCAAATCTTGTTGCTAATATATATTTTTTATTAATTTGTCTTGGAAAAGATGTCAGACGGTCAAGAGCTTCTGGCACGAAATCTCCTGCTCTGAAACAGTTATCTGCCAGTAGATCTCCTACACGTCCCTCCGCTAAGAAATTGTCCACCTCGAAGATTTCTTCTATTGAGAAATCCCCCATTCTTAAAAGGCTGTCTACAGATGGATCTCCCGTCCTCAGGCGTTCCTTTGCCAAATCGCCGCTGCGGTCTCAAAATAGAAACCATTCGTTGACAAAGTCTGGTAAGTTAAAAATCACTGGTTGTTGAAATTGTTATTGTGCACGTTGCTAATATATATATATTTTTATTTGTCTTAGGCAAAGATGTCAGAGGTTCAAGAGCTTCTTTTTCACCTGCATTGAACCAACTGTATTTGTCGCCTGTTGTTTCAAAGTTGCCTTCTCCAATCAAGAGGTTGTTCCAGTCACCTTGTGAGTGTTGATTTCTTTTATTTTTTTAGATCCACCTGAGAACTTGGTAATAATTAAGACCACTTTGAAAGCTCAGGTTAATGCAGTAGTATATTTTAATCAGTTTGGGTTTCCTTATCCTAAAGAGCCATAAATGCTGCATGGGAATTATAATTAGTAGCAAGCAATTTAAATTTGACATATTTATAATGACTTGAACGTTTAAATTTGCATGCAGTGTGTTTAAGCTATTCTAAGTCTTCTGTTTATTTTTTATACAAAACAACATTCATTTGTTTTTACAGCACAAGTTCAAGCCTCAAGTTCAAATGTTTCTCCAAAGTCGGTAGGATCGGCGGTGCGAACATCGACATCACCTGTATCCAAAACATCACTAAAGTCGCAAACGAATACGCCATCGAAAGCGACACCCGTATCGAACATTGTGCCTTTAAGTGGCAAGTCCTCCGGTATGTTAGATGTTTAATGCAACTTTACGTAACGTGTTTTTGGTCTAAAAATACAATGGTTGTTTGTCTGTGAACTGTCACTATACAGACTACCTTTAGTTGCCAGCTTATTTCAAGTAAAAATTGTTGTTTTGATGTTGGTAAAATCAATCGTGCGAACACTCCTGCGGAGTATGTAACACTACAAACTGGCACGATGAGAGGTATTTAAATGTATTCGTTTTGTACAGTTAACAAAAGACAGATGAGATCCACCCGTTCTGCTAAAAGACCAGTGAAGTACTCCCCAGCATCACCAATGCTTCGACATAAAGGCAATCGCGCGAATAAAATGTCCCCGAGGAAAGGCTCTCCATCTTCGCCTGTCAAGACTCGTGTGGGCAGGTCAAAGAAAGACAAAAATATGGACATCCCAGATAATGAGGAAAATGACGAGCCTCTCGGAGTATCACCGAAAGCAGTGCCAGTCAGAAGAACAAGAAAAGTTTTAAAAACTGCTCAGAAAAGCCTGGTAGTGTCCAGATCCTCTTCTCCAACGATCTCGTTTAAAAAAACGCCATCGCCAACTGTTCCGGCTAAGAAAACTAGAGCTACGAAGAAGACAAAAGCAGTTATTGTCACACCTCGAAAGAGCCCAACGATCTCGATTAAAAAAACACCATCGCCAGCTGTACCAGCAAAGAAAACTAGAGCAACGAAGAAGACAAAAGCGGTGATTGTCACGCCTCGAAAAAGCCCAACAACTCCGATCGAATCGTCTCCATCCCTGCCTGCTAAAAAAACTAGGGGTAGGTCAAAGAAGTCAACTGTCGCCACGTCACCTTCCAATAAAAGAAAAGCCGAGTCTCTTGCAGCTTCGCCGAAAGCCATTTCTCCTCCCAAGAGAAAGCGAAGGGGATTGACACCGTTGAAGCCATTGCCGAGTACAATCGAATCATCACCCGTGAAAAGCCCATCGCCGGTCGCAGCTCGGAAAACGAGGACGAAGGCCAGCAAGGCAAAAGCTTCCCCCAAAGATGTCAAGCAGACTAAGAAATCGAAAATCGCAGTGACTTCCGTAGAGAGCCCCCCTAAGGCTACCCCCAAAAGGGGAAGAACTCTAAAGGTAAGACATTGTCCTGATGACAAATGACAATTCCTGCATTGGTGAAATAAATGTCCTTGCAATGGTTTTTGGGGAATAGATGTATGTACGCTTTTTTTTTTAATGTTCCATATTTTGTTAACGATAAGAGCTCGTGAATTGAACGTAAGAGTGATTTTAATAACCAATTGAGGCTGTCAGGTGTTCCAATATTTTCATTTTTGAAGAAGTCTTAGAAATAATGCAGTTATTTTATTTTTTTCTAAAAATAATTGCTGTGGCAAAGATAAATATGGCAGATATTGACAAAAAGTCATAATTTGAGATCTAGTTTTTCTGAAAAATTTCGCCTGTGGTGCACCTAAATTAATGTCTGGTAATTTTTTATTTTTAAATTGCCCACAGCATTCAGTTAATTATTAATAATTTTTTATTTTCCCTTTTTTAAAACTGCCTACAGCGTTTCCTTAATTATTTATATTAATAACTACATGTATTTACCCCTTTTTTAAACAAATTTCGCCTTTGGTGTTACTTAATTATTAACGCTACTAAATCGTCTTATTATAGAATTGTGGTCTTAAATTAATAACTTGTGATCTAGTTCTAGACATTTCGTATTATGCGAGTATTTTACGAATATTCAAACGTCACGAATTGAAACATTTCATTTACGATAGTAAGAGATGTGTTCCTTATTTGGAAATTGCGATGAGCAAATTCAATTAAAAAATAGAAAACGCTCTAAGCTGCAGTAATTTACTGATTTTTTAAAGAAATAGTTTGCATCTTGTGGCAAGGTTATTACCCCCAGCAGTTTCCAAATATCCTACATTTGTCTCTAAACATTGATATATTCTATCTTATATTTCCTATATCATTCACCCACATTAAATCTGTTTGTTGACTTTTACCAGGTCAAAGTAATCAAATCTCCCAAAACTGAAACTCCGACTGTTGCATCGCCAAAGAAGACGAGGAGGGGAGCAGCGCAGAAAGTTTCACCAGCTAAGAAGCAGTCGCCAAAAGCATCTCCTGTTGCTTCACGAAAGAAAGGCCCCAGTACAGGGTATGTTGTGTTGTTTTTTTACCATTTGCAAAATGTTTGCCCGCTGATGTATAGTAATTTAAGCGCCCAATATTATTAAGGCAGCTGATTACTGTATATTGGACAATTGCAGAAATGTTGTCGGATCCCTGTTAATGCTTTCTATTGTTGTTTTGTTTATCGGATACAAGGTGAAGTAAAGTTGTAGTACTTAAACGCGTGGAATTGCGTCCGGTTTAGACTGAACGGATTTTTTCATGCTCATTTCATTTAAAAAGCACGAACAGATTTTACTCATATAAAAATCGTGACTTTATTTCAACATATTCCTCAAACCATTCTAATTTAACAGTTTGTAACATGATGCAAACCTCGTTAATTAATATAGTGGCATTTTCTTTTAAAAAAATTAGGATTTTACTTACTGCTAAGATATACCAATAATAGAACACAAAAGTTACTCCGTTGTTATTCATAATGCTTGAGAGTACGAACATAGTTACTTCTTGTTAAACAGTAAAAAGTATGAGAAATATGCAAACTAGCTTTTAAAATTTCGTTCATTTCGGTATTCCATGCCTTTTGCAATAAGTGTTTCTTATTTATGCTTTATTTTATCGAATTAGATCAAGCAAACATTTTTAAAACTTGAAATGAATTCAGTCGCTTGCCCAAAAACGTTTTTTCCCTTTACTTACAAAGTTCATTAAATATTTAATTTTGATTTTTCAGACCCTCGCCCGCTAGGTTGGTGGTGTCAACCCGAAGTTCGAGAAGGAATAGAAAGTGAGCAATTTTGACCGCTATGTTTAGCGAACCAAAGTGTAACTTGTGCCTATTCACAGAAGAGTTGGTCATTCATGTACAAATGCACTTTTAACTATTCGTCGTTCGTTTTGGCTGTACAATTTCGTAGTTTTTCCAATATGGTGCATATTGCATTTAATCATTGCGTTTCACATTTGAGATATTGCGTGTTGTAATTCATGCATAAGGTGTTCGGTTAGATTTTATTAGCAATTCAGCAAAATACGCCATCACATCATACGTTTTAAAGATTGTTCAGACGTGGGAGGAATCATTCTTTAAAATGGCTTACTTTTAAAAGTAAAAGTTATTTGATTTTTTATTTCCAAAATGATTACGAATTTTAATCAATTTCAGATAGTTTTTCGGTTATAGAATTTTCGCTTAGGCCTAATAATCACAAAATTACTCGTTTTTACTTCTTTTATTAAATAAATGCATCACTAAAATTTAATTTCAACTTATCTGAAAAAGCATTTAGGTTTAGATTTTTAAATTGTATCAAGCATTTAGATTTTTAAATTGTATCATGCAATACTCAGTAAGTATTGTAGTATTGGCCCATAAGCTTTTGTAGACATGTCACTATTTTGATAACATGCAGCATTCATGAAATACAGTTTATGTTATAACGTATTCTTTGTTTACTTATTTGGATAATTCATGTTTGTAAGAAACTCCCTATGAATTACAAATGGATACACCCCCAAATTTTCATTGAAATATGTTTGAAATTCATCTTTGGGAATTTACTATGAGCCCTAATATGCCTGTGTGGTCCTGGATTTCCATGGTCTAAATCAGGCCCTGTTTGAATGTTTTTTTTATAAAATATATTTTTTTTTAAATTCAGGGAAATTTACTTTTGTTGGTCAGGGATTGTCAGTGAAGTAATTTTGTAAATTTTTATACGAACCCTGAACAAGAAATGAAATTTTATGTCCTGGAAAAAATGAATATATCTACTGGATATATACATCTACCGCAAAAATGAAATTACGGTTCATTGAACACCCAGCTGTGTTAATTTTATTGTATGCTAATTATATCAGTATTTCGTGGTTGTCCCCTGTGTGATGGGAAAATATGAATTGCCCTTACGGTGGACTAAACCATTATTGTCCAAAGAAAATAAATAATATGTGGGTCGAGTTCTCCACGGTATTTCATCTTTAAAAAATGATAAGATTAGTTATCTCAATATCTTACTTTTTGGGTTGATATCTTAATAATTTGTAGTTGTTAAAAGTAGTTTTGTTGATTATAGCAGGAAATACATGTAACTTGCTCTAGCGTCAACTTCCAGGAGCGCCGTTGCTCGCGGCTATATGACGTCACCGCTTCCATGTTCGACGTTCCATACGCTTCAGAGAAGAGGTGTTGTCGGAGAATTGTTTTTATTACGGCAGTTTGTGTTTTATACGTATTTTAATAACTTGTATAAAATGGAGATTATGTGGAAGGTTCGGGAGTTGAAGGACAAGGTGTAAGTGTTTGTTATTTTAGAGAAATTCGGCTTTTTATCTCGCTTCTCGCATAATTTTCGTGTCATTGCTATACAATGTGGCCAAACTTCAATTTTGGGGCTGGAGTTGAATCTTATCAATTGGCTTTATTCGGTGTATTCGTTGTTTTAACTTGTCTGATTAATTAGCTGAGCTATATCGAGTGTCGTAGAACTCACTGACGACTCACGGTGTTCGTTGGTTCACGGTTGGTTGTTTCGGCGAAAACCAAGAGCAAAAAATTACCTAGCGTGTAAATGAGGTCAGTAGGTAATTTGAGTTTGACTGGGTTTTGGTTTTCGAAAGGTTGCATGGACCTTGCCGTTTTATGGTATCAGCACTTGCATCCAAGCTTAATTTGGTAGTCGCATCGAAAGCTTACTTACCGTTAATGCTAATATAGTTCGCCTAAAAATGATGCAAAAATTGTTGTCGGCATTTTGTTGAATTGACTTTTTCGGGCAGTCCATACTAAAAAAAACTATTTACAGTGTGTACACTGTTGCACACAGGTGTTATTTTCCTTAGTTTTTACTAAAATCTTGCCTTTACTTTGGAAAAACAACCGGCATTTCAACCGTGAAAAAGTCTCCAAAGCTCAATTTATCCAGGGCATCTACCGGTCATCGAATTCATGAAATTTACATCAGTGTCGTGGAATTTTTGCCCTTGGTAGCTTCACAAATTAAAAATTTGGGTTAAAATTCATAATTTGTCAGCCGTTTTCATAAAAATAAAATTTTGGCTAACGATTATTTCATCACTGTGGTAGAGAATGTTTCTGAAAATCACTATTTAATGATTACATAAAATTTGAGCGGCCTCATATTCGAATAAACATTGAAGAAAATTTTGAAGTCTTAAAAAGCCTTTACAGTACAAACCCTGAAATTTGGTATATTGGTTCAGTATATTGGCCCCTAATATGAGACAAATAAGTAAGACATGGCGACAACTCGCCATTGCCTTACCATGAACCTGTTCAGGTCATTGACGGACAGAATCATTATGACCTGAAAACGAATAACTTTTTGAAAATTGTTGCATCTGTACCGTCTAAAATATTACGAAGCTGTGCTTATATGCTGAATATATTTGTGGTGGAATACTTATAGTCATGGTTAATTTTTAGGGCTCTGCCTTGGCATTTGATTAGAAATGGTTGGATAACCACAGAATGTGAAGCCAACCTGAGAAATGAACTGGATATCCCTAAAAAATGCATGCCAGAGGTGTTACTTCTAAGACGGTCATGCTAATTAAGTGCACATAGTGAAACTTGTAATAAAAGTTGGCAAACGTGTATCTAATGCAGGTTTATGTCAAGTCTAATGACATTGGTGCTTTAGAGAAAGGCTCATTAATATCGTCAGGTATGGTTACTTTTGCAGAGATAGGGCTATTAACTAGATAGAATAAATATATGGTGTGAATTTCTGAAAGATCTTGCTGCATGCAACCATATGATAGTCCCCCAAACAAAAGATATTATTCGACATTGATTTTATCAAAGATAACAACTGTTTTTTTTTTGCTTCCTGTGTTTCGTTGGATTCATTACTTGAGTCAAAGCGGAAGCTAATGAGGAATCTGCTATGATTTATATTTGTCGTCACATAACTCCACATTGTAGATACGGCTTCATTTATGCAGTTTTTTGCATGCCAAGTAATTGGATAGCCTTGATTTGGGATGTTGATTAAAGTTCAGCATGGACTGAGACGTGATCATCCATTTCAGCTTTGTTCTGTGATACTGTTGACCTATGCCTTTGTTTACTAAAATGTAAGGAATTGAGGCACGCTTCTTAAATCTATTGCAGCAAAATGTTTCGTACCTTAAGTAAAGATTTGCTTAGGATTCCCAAAAGCACAGCTCGGTGGCAAATGTGCTCACTCGAAGCAAAGTTTTGTAATGCTAGCTATTCCGCTTATTCCACATTTCCTTGAATTAAGCCCCGTTTGTTATACAAAAGCATTCCTGCCGCATATGTGGGTTTATGTTATCTGGATTGTGCACGTCTGAATGCATAATTAGGTTGTCCATTGATAAGTCGCCATCGTTCGCCTTTTTATTGCCGTAATGCAGATGCTCGCAGCTCGTTTGTTCACTCTTCATTGCGGGCTTACCTGAAATCCTGGTGTGTTTGCACAGTGTTGTAAATATAGATTAGAACCATGTGCAGTGAAGGCAAAATGGGTGATTTATTTTTTTTTCCTCGGGCATATGGATATGTAATGTTATGATGCCATGATTGCTATCAGAGATTGACAATACATGTATTACTTAACTAGACAAAGCTCGAACAAAATATCAGCTTATCTGGAAGGCTCGGGCCCAAAGTTTATTTAGTAAACGATGTTATCATTTATTGTACACTAAACATAGCTGCCATGTATCTTGGCTAGGTTGATAAATTTGTATGCAACCCACATTTTTGAATACAGAATGAGGGAAACTTGGCAAACAAACACCTGTGGATTCCCCAATATGCATGGCTTTTTCCATGAATATTCATTATTGCTACTATTTAATTATTACTGAATATATTGTTTTGTTAGCTAAGCAGATACTGAGGTTTATTTCTGATTAAATCAATCAACTGAATTGACAGAGGGATATAGGGAGCAAAGCTATTGTGCGATATTTTTTGCTGATGGAATTTCAGTACAGTGTAAATGCACTTTGTAAAATAATCTAAAGCAGTCTTTATTGTAGCATTGCCACCTGTTAACATGCTCCACCCAAGGTCAATATCTGTCTGTTGTATTGTCTTCTTCCTGGCACACTTCAATGCTGGGAAATGCTGATTCACGTGAATCGTGGCAGATAACGTTGCTCCTATTTAAGAATGCGATTTTCACTTCATTATTACTTGTTTGAGATAAAATTCACCATTTCCGATCTGAGTACTGTGTAGAAGATAATATCGAACACATCTAATCTCAAAATACCAGCAGGCTGAATTGTTTGCACAATTTGACCTCTTATAATTTATAATACAAGAAACTAGACTTTTACTGGACTTTTAATAGAAACTAGAATTTTATTACTTTATTTTTGATGTTTTTGACTTAGGGTGGGCGCCAAAATCCCATACTAATTGTCATTAGAAAGTATAGCTGTTTTAAAAGTTATAGGGCTTGCAATATATTAAGAGCATTTTGCTGATAAAATAATTTAATCAAAATGTGAGCTTCAACATTTTCAAATTTTTCTGTGTGACATCATTTAGTTTTCATGTAAGCAAGAACCCTTTGACTGCACTTGCAATAAGGAATAACCGTGCATATATCGTTTAGATATTTACCACGAATGCTCTCACGATTCTTACAGATTCTAGTGGAGTTGGTTGACTGTATTCCAATATTACAATATTTATCCTGAATAGATCCTTCAACTTCAACAGTTGTGATTCAGTTTACCAAATGTCATTTTGTATTCTTTAATAGGACCAATGTAGTAATGAATTACACCGAAACAGAGGCCAAGGTTCGGGAGGCCACAAATGACGAGGCTTGGGGACCCTCCGGCACCCTCATGCAAGAAATAGCTCAATGTACGTTCACGTACGAACAATTTCCAGAAGTTATGCAAATGCTTTGGAAACGAATGCTTCAGGATAATAGGAAGAACTGGCGGCGTACTTACAAGGTGGACATGAAATGAAAATACATTTGATAATATCTGTGTAAAGTACACGTAGGCCTGTTGATTATTGTGGAATGTTTGGTTTCATCCTTTAGTCTTACTTATGAAGTAACTGATTATTGTATCTAGGGGCTCAGGCTATTGGATTATTTATTGCGAAATGGTTCTGAACGTGTGGTCACCAGTGCGAGGGAACATCTATATGATCTACGCAGTTTAGAAAATTACACATTTATTGACGAACTTGGCAAAGATCAAGGAATCAACGGTTGGTTATTACGCCAAATTTTGTTAAATTGTATTTAGATATTTAGCTGACTATTGTGGTGTATTTATTGAAGAAAACAACCACGCAAAGCAGCGTGTACTTGAAGCTGTATTATTCATTGCTCATTTTTCTTATAGTGAGGCAGAAAGTGAAAGATCTTATTGATTTTATTCACGACGATGAACGGCTGAGGGACGAGCGCAAAAAAGCTAAAAAGACAAAGGACAAGTACATCGGAATGTCTTGCGAAGCAATGTCATATAGATACAGTGAGCTTCCATGAAATTTCTGACAAGATTTTATGGTCGATGCGCAGCGTCTTACTCCAGATTTGTACACTAGATGACCGAATGGGTTTCGACTCTATGGAAACGAAGCACCGCGATCGTGACCGTGATCGGGACTATGACGATTGGGAGACGAGAGACAGGGATAAGCCAGGACGCTATTACGGTTTCGGTCGGCGAAAAAGTGTCGAAGAAGGAGTTGAGCCAAGGTGGGTTATGCCTCTTACAAACTATAAAACTTCATAAATGGTTTAGACGCGACAGGAAAGCAGATGTTGTGCTTAACTCAAATTAATTTGTTATTTAGGGTATCTGACGACCACGATCGCTATGAATCAGATCGCGATTCCAGGAAAGAGTACCGCGATACCGAGTCCATTGGCTCTGAAAATGAACGCAAGAAACCACAATTTACGATAAAAATGGTGAGTAACGACGTTGTAGACTCACTGTTTGTGCGGGTAATACTAAACTCTACTTACGCTGTTTTGTATGCCGATTTAGAAAGCGCCGAGTCCAACCCCATCTGCAGAAGCAGTTAGTATAAAAAATGGCGCAATAACAAAACCAGGCCACGACCTGCTAGGAGATTTGTTTGGAAATGATACGTCTAGTAAGCCGGCATCCTCCTCAAACGTGGCAATTGATGGCGAATTTGATCCTCGAGGAAATGAAAAGAAAAGCAGTGGTAATTTTTTTTTTGAGCGACTCACCAACAAAGATGAAGAAAAAATTACTGCAAATTCTTTCTTTCTTTCTTTCTTTATAGAAAATGTGGGAGACTTTGGTGATTTCTCCTCTTTTCAAACTGCGTCGTCTGCCTCTACGAAGCAGTCCAGGTGAGTTCTCGGATTCGTTTTTCTGTGAATAATCCGTAAGACGTTGATATTAAAAGCATAAGTTTCTTTTCGAATTCCAGCCAAGAAGAATTCGCCGATTTTTCCGCATTCAATTCGGGTTCAATGTCCACAAATTCCAACACTTACCAGTCTTTGGCAACTAATGTCCAGTCGATGTCCATGATACCTCCTCCACCCGTAGCCGTCGTTTCACCGCAGCAGCCTGCGATGCCTCAGATGGGCACCAACATGAACATGACCAGTCTCCCAGGTGCCTCACCGTCCAACGCTGCCTTGTTAATGTCTCTCAATACGTCTCCCGTGCTTCATTCCGGCGTGCCTATGGGGTCCACCCCGCTCCAACCTCTACAGCCAATGGGCATGGGCAATTTAGCTGACTTCAACGCAGTGAGTAGTTTTTTTTGTTAACTCGATTTTTCATTTTCACGCAATCATGATCAAATTCGCATAAAATTCCTGTCACCAGTTTTTTCTCGCTCGTTTTGTTATTTCGTGGCACGCCTTTGAACGCATGGTCTTTGCTTTTGTCAGATGAATTTTTCGAGTCCTTTGCAACCCATCGGCATGCAGCATGCGCAATATCCCGGACAAAGTCTGCACATGGGTCTGAATTCTGGCATGAATAACAACTACGTGCAGAATCAGGTTTGTGCGGGGTTTTCCCAATTCGGCTGACGTTTTTTTCTCTTTCGATTTTTGCTTATCCCTTTCCACTTTTTTTTAATCAGCCTGAATTGCAGAAGCCAAACACGTGGAGTAACAGCGGCGCGGTGGATATCAACTTGGATAATCTATTGTATAGCAATAGGCAAGAAAAACCGCAGGCACCCAGCATGAATCAATTGGCAGGCAAGTAATTTTGCACTCACCAGATTCTTCCGTCCGAGCTGAATTTTCCCCAAATGCAAAATCTTAATTGTCGCTGCAAACTTCCAAACAATTTAAGATTTTTCTTATTTTTCACGATTACCCCCTGCATGTTTTACTCAATGACTTATTTTTGTTATTCTCAGCATTAATGACGATTATGCCCGTTGTTTTTTCAGTACAAAATGTAACCACTGGGATTCAACAAATGCATTTTCAGGCTTCGCCCCAACCTGTCGTAGGTTCGAGAATGCCTGCCGCATCACCAGGTAATCCTTTCGTGACATTTCAACCTTTTCAGGAACAATTGCATTTTGTACTCAAGTCATTTTTTTCATGCATCTTGATGTTTTTTTTTATTTCAGGGTCAATGGTCCCAACACCCATGCCTGCTATGATGATGTCCCCTACGATGATGACTCCCCCCAGACCCGGCCCTGTATATAGTACTGGAAATTTTGCTCAGTTCGGAAAGTAAGATGAGGCTTCCTTCCTGCTGGAAATGTTATCACGTAAAACTGAAACGGACATGCCGTAATCCAGACGATAAGGTATGGCTGGAGACTAGGGACACGTTCCCTCCTGTATCTTTAATCCTGTTCGGAAGAAGGGCGCAAAGTCGCAACTAACAATTGTGACCCATCTTAGAAGGATGCTCCTCCGCACTCCTCGACATATAACAATTTCGTATTTACAACGAAGGCCAATTCCATTCCTCAGATTGCATTTTTAGTTTTGCATAATGACTTTAGCGAGCCGTGACACGAAGTTGAAAATTCTGCACACGCAATTCAGTTTTAAAAATAATAGTTCGGGTTTTTTATTCCGGATAAATGCTTCGAGTGACTGCTAAAATCATGTTCTACTTGTCGGCTTCGATCAGGGCACGCTGAAACCATTGTTGCTATATCAATCATGAGCAATAATTTATAACTAAATCTAATAGGAGGAATAACGAACGTGCAATCACCCCGAAATCGACGAAAATATTGTATTTGACATAGCAATCAAAAATTGACGTATCATGACAGCAGAGGGCTCGAAGATCACGCTAATGTACCCTTTGCTTCCAAAAAAATTGCTCAAAATGTGCGGGGCACGGATTTCCAGATAATTTTTTTTAAATTTCGGACCGGTGAGTTGTGTGATTTTTACATCGATGGTGCAGAAAATTATCCAATTACGACCACATCGATTAGGGATATTGCAATGTTTATCTACTTATTATTGCGTGGTTATAGGGAAGAAGATGGTTTAATGCGGGATACTTTTTTTTCCAATTTATCTTCCCAATAAGACGATGCTTGTGAATATTATATGCATTTACTTTATTTAATAGAACATAAAAGTGTGACATTTTTTAAAGAAATGAACACGAGATAATCTTACGTGAAAGTATGCTGTTAAAATAAACTAACGAAAGTATCCCACGCATTCAGGTATGTCCGTGCTTGTTTTAATTTTTTAGCTCCTAACTGAACGAGGGGAAATCATTTCCCGGATAACTGAAAAGTTTTAACGTAGTGAGCATCGAATTTTGGACGAAAAGCTATTGCCAATGCATCACCAATAAGTTTCGGCAATTAATATTACTTTAATGTCAACACTCGTGTGCTCTATTAAGTTTTCAGGATTTTCATATTAGTTGCTGACAGAGTACTTCGCTTGGCTGAATCGTGAATTTGAAGTGATTTCTCGCAATAATTATGATTTCTAAATTGTCTTCTGCTGACGAATGTGTTTGACGTGCAAACGGGAATGAGGGTATTTTTCATTTGTCCGATGGGGTCAAATCCTCTTAGAATAATTATCAAGTTTTTTTGGGGTTGAACAATTTCAAGAAGAATCCAACACAATTTTGATCAAACTTGGGGTCATCTCAAAGATTTTCTTTCCTAAGAGAAATAATGCATCGCATCGAATCATGTTTTCTCGGCTCTTCTGTGCTGTCTGTTAGCCGTAGTGCGGTGAAGGCAAATTTAGTAACATTTCAGAGATACTCTCGCGAATGCAAACTCTAGATAAGCTTCCTATTGGTGATGGAAACTAACAAATCAATCGTGCAAGCCAGCGTGCAATTTACTTGAATTTTTGGTGTACATAACAATGACTGGTGAAATAGAGGCCTACAAATGTAAATAGGTGCGGTTACACGTGTTTGTATAAAATACGACTTGTACAAAATCAATTGCATTTGTTAAAGAAGCGAACCAGAGCATCAGTACTGTAACTTTATTTGCGGCAGCTTCCACACAGGTTATTACCATTTCATTTTAACATACAATGTAATGAATTCTTAACAAATTTGTACATATAATGGGAATAAAGGGTAAATACTTTCTAACTCTTACGTGTGTGAGGACCAGTATACGTTTCTAGCACTAAGACTCGTCTGTATTAGCTGTTTTTTGCACTTTCAACTTGACTTCGGCTTCCTTTTGGATCTTGTCCAGTTTCTCCAGTGTGAACGACTTAAGGGGCAAGGTCTTGGGCTTGCAGAAGACCATTTCAGTAATGTTTTCATTGTATAATAAGCCTGTCTTCGGTATGATTTCACGAAAGGTGACTTCGCGTTCGTCTGACATTCTCATTCAGGATGTTTTGCCTGCAATTTCGGAAAACAATTGATATCAGTTATCATCATAAAGAGTGATAAAGATATTTTAATTCGTAAAGGTGTCGAGGATGAAAGTCAAACAGTGGAATAATCTCCACGTAGATTAATTTCGTGGTAGTTTTCTGGTTCCCACACAATTCTCTGTTGAAATGAAAAAATACAGCCAAACTCGAAGTAGCATTATTTTAAAAACTGTCGTATTTTTTCTGTCTTTGTTTAGATATCAAAATGTTTAATATTTCGCTCAATCATCTAGATACTACATGCGTTTTCATAATATTATTGTTATACTGATAGCCTCATTCAAGAGGAAATATTCTACAGAAAATCTGCAGCTTTATATTAGTGAAGTCTGAAATATAATTATGGGAAGTCTACTCTAAAGTACAGTGTATAGCTTGGCACTTAATTTATGAAACGTCTGAACATAGTAGAACTGCCGTAAAATTCAATTAAATTTCTGAAAGTAATTTCCAGTAAGATACTGTGTATTGCTCAATTTCAAAGAATCAATTTGTGACATCTGAAGTCGAGCTGAAAATAGTATTTGGTTTGAGGAATTTTAAGTTGCCTTTTGTAAATCCATCTCATTTCATGCAAGTTTCTATGGCAACCATGCAACACGATATTATCCCTGCCTTTCAATATTACTTCACTTATTTCCCTCAGGCCGGTTCATAAAAATCCGTGCAAGACACAAACCTGTCAACTTCCATAATCAACCGATGTATAAATATGATTTTCATAACATTTTTTAGACAATGGGGTTTAGAAACTAGCGTACCCACGTGAATTTGTTGCTATCCCTAGTTTTGAGGATATATAAAGGTATGTTCGTTCCA
>JAQGAF010000521.1:0-48974 GCA_034687865.1 Kryphioiulus occultus | reverse complement strand
TTGGGTTGATGGATTACACCCCCCTACCACATGGTATTCAGTTACTGATAGTAGGGTACTGAGTTGAATTGAATTGAATTGTCGCTGATAATGACGTCAGCGAATGCTCAAAAAGCAAGGATTTCTGGTAACATGATAAATTGCTAAGTCCGATGGTTGGCATGTATACTGTGTACGTGTAACTTATAGGCCGCATTATAAAGGTTACAAAAAACGCAATTGCAGATAAATAGTGTATATGGGCGCATTTCAAGATGGCTTCCTCCCTGCCGGTATGAAATGGCACCGGTGGATATTGGGGTGAAATAAAAGTAAACGCTGTCGAGCAATTTTAGTGCTTTTTGTAAGGGCTTCATCGCCACTAAAAACTTGATTACATGAATAATTCATTTCTAACTTTTTGAGAAAATACTATAAAGCGCACCGAATAGAAATAATAAAAAACGCATGCCGTGTATTATAATTCCAGCTGCAGTGTATTCTCACCCGTGTCACAATTGTTAACCATTGCGAGCTTTTATTTGTATCGCAAAAATAGGGTGTTCGGGAAATGGTTTTATGGAAAAACTGCTGGTGTCATGAATCTTAAGTCTTGATCGAAATGCTATCGGGGGAACGAGATAGCGAACGAACAGGGAAAAGGTGAAAATGTTTCCATTTTAATAGCACGATATAATTTCAATAAAAGTGATAAAGACGGTATAAAAACTAGTCTGGATTGACTGCGCGTGTTTCTCATACCACAAATGGGGGTAAAATACTGACAATGAGCGAACAAGAGCTCGTGCATTTATGAATTTGAATGTTTTGACGGATCCTCAGAGAACACTCGAATCGGTATCGGGTGCATTTTAATGCATCTGTATAATGCCAATATAGCAATTATTTAAAATTTATAAGAAATTAATTTGAAGGAAGGAGAGCAATGAATCTTTCGATTCCATCGCAAATAAATGCGAAACAGAGCAAAGGTCCTATATTAAATAAAGCATAAAGCAGCCTCATAGGGAAGATATACTCAGATGAAAAATTATTAGAATATGCAGTATAATGAGGGCAGGACACCAAAAGATACAAAACAACTGCTATACCAGAAACATTTTACATCAATGAAAAATCAACTGTTTAAAACTGCTTAACAAGTGATTAACCCAAAACCAAGCAAAGGCATAATTATCATTTAACTTAAGTTGTATTCATTAACCAAGACATTTGGGACTTCGCCGCGTAAATTCATAGGATTTGACATTATTCCATGCAGTGCATGCGAGTTCGAGCCAAATTTTGCTGTCTTCAAGTCAAAAACCATGAGTCAAGTTATTTTTTGATCTCTTTCATATTTCTGTCACTAGAGATTCAGAAATACAGGGCCATATGCATTTATTTTCATTTTTATGAGCCAGAATATATAAGGCCAGCCAAAGACGTGCTGCCAATTTTTTTCTCCAACGAAAACGGTATTGGCAAAATATGTGAAGGGGAAATGTTCAGGCAGCCATCTCAGGCACGAAATGCACCCAGAATGGCAACATATCGAATGAAATTGCCAACAATAATAGTATTTATCTATTACTAGTGAAAGCAGGCAAATATATATCCTAATACAAATTGGGTGCTTTAGATCATTCCCACCATTGGCTATCAAAGCACGTTTTCACATTTTCTTTCCAAAGGATTTTTTTTACCAAAAAAAAGTTGATCCTCATCCTACGGGAATACAATCCCAATCATTACATTCGAGAGAGAAAAATGCTGCATATATATTGTAAAAGTGAAATAGCGAGAGTTGAAACAACTGAAACTGACAGTTAAAATATTCGAAACAAGAAAACCTTTAAGCATACATTTGAAGTCTACAAAGTTGGGTTAAATCGCGGTTGGGGGATATTAAGGTGGGGACGAAAGGGTGCGAGAAAGGATCTACGAGAAAATGACCTAAATCAAATTTCAATCGAAATGGCATTTCCGGCATTTCTCAACCCAGCATGCTATATCGTGTGTAGCGCAACCGTCAAATGGCTCAACATAGACGCCATTAAACTTCATTGGTTTCTCTATATTTTATTAGTTTAAAACTGCTTCGCTATGTGGAAACCCTCTCATTTCAAACCATGTCTATGCACAACACGTCACGAGCCTCTCAAGGTTGTCGTAATAAGAAATATCTGGTAATAACTGAAGTGAGATGGGTAATTTGGGTATGTTTATTTCAAAATGTGCTAAAACGCTTGCTGATATTGTCCATAGCCAATAATTACACAGAAATGGATTTGTAAAAACCAACAGCAGTTTCATACATGTAAACGACAATGCAGCCAGCCTAGATGTTACTCACAAGAAATGCGTTTGTAAAACAAGGCAGGGGCTCCAAAGAGGGCTTCCAGTCAAGATCCCTTGATTTTAACGAAACTACAGATCAGCCCGAGTATAAATATCCACCCCATGCACCACCATCTTACCTAGCGCAGGTTGAGGGCATGACACCCATTCGACTTTCTCGTCAAATATTGCATATGCAAATTTTATGTTTCACCGTCGTTGATATGCAAGCCGTATCACCCGCAGGCCTATCATCATGGTGTGAGGATTTTATGATATGGCATCGCAGCCGGCTGCTGGGGTTCCATCATAGCTTAGAATGGGTTTTGCAACTTCTTTGGCTGGCGTATGTTGTCAAGAAATGTTGATAGTTTGCAAGGATGAGAAAGAAATTTATGAGTGTCCTTGAAATCCATCCATCGAGCAAAAAACTACCATGCACCGCAATGGCAATCAGAATCCAAACTCGAATATAACCCTAAATTGAAGACGGATTTTTATCGGGATGCGTGCATGCATCCGAGGAAGGCAATTCATGAAAACAAAATTCGATAACCTATAACTTTGAATATTATGGTATATCCGAACCTTTCTTTTTCGAAGTCAGTGAACTTTTAGCTCTTTGGGCTACAAATGTACAACGATGTACATTTAAATACGTTATAATTTACAAACACGCCGATCAGTCCAGCCAGACTGCTAGAAGCAAACATATTTGAATGGGTAAATAAATGGATTTGGTTGAATTTTAAAGCGCCAGGAATCAATAAACAGATGAACGAAATTGAGACTAAATGTAAACAGCGTGCATGGTGTAGAAAAAAACACAATCCAATAGTTATTTAATTCGGAATTGTCGGCTCGTGAAAAAAATGCAAAGACGTCATAAATTATTCTTTCATATCTAAAGTTACGTTACACAAAATTATCATTGGATATACTGGATCAGTGAATGTCAATTTGGCATATCCATCATTCATCTCATTAGATATTAATGTATAAAGAGTTGGATAAAATCAGCCATGGCATGAAACCTGGTGACATCGTGACATGCAACCAGTCAAAATTTACATTACAAAAGGACAAACATTGTAGGACTCTGGGAAAAATACGGAAATTGAAATGTATCCAAAATGTCCCTTTTCTTCATCTGAAGTAAATCTATCTCTCGTATCACTATGCAAAATTCTTCGTATGGTGGAGTTGAATAACTACTCTGTTATAATCTTTTCCAAACGTTCCCAAAACCTCCAGAGCAAAGCATGACAAATGCACACAGCGTCATGTAACGCTAATTGAACAAATAGATGTTTAACTTTTCTGGCGCAATGCTAAGTGAACGTGCACTAAATGTTGTAATTACTGGATAATTAGTGAATCGATCGCTATATCAGCTTTTTAAAGCACCAAATGGCAATAAAGCGAATACTTTATTCTTGTGAATGTGGCAACTTTTAACGTAGACTTTCCAATTTGCGAAATGCTTTCAAGCTTCTCTTAAACATTTTATTTCAGAGAGCAATAGTGCAGAAAAAGCCGAGCAACTATAGTTTAAAAATTACTAACGTGAAGAAATAAGAAGAACATGCCATGTAGGCTGCGTTATGACATGACATGTGAATACAGATTCCCGAGTGGAGTGTCAGTTTCAAGAAAATTCTTACAATGCAACATTATTAGTATCACCATTAAAATGAGGGGAGAAAATTCAGATGTGCGCTACGCTTACACTGTATCTAGTAAGTTTATAACAAACGTTTCATAATTTCAGCACGTTTCAGCTGAAACACTAAACACCTGTGCTGCATTGGTACAGGTAAACTAGAAAGGGAAGTCATTGTAGTGCTTCCAAACGAAACATTTCCCATTGCCTAATTATTTAAATTATTTATGACAATTTTTAAAAATCAAAGCAATGTTCGCAACGTGAAACTAATTGCAAACCAACTACGATAAGTTCAGTCAGCTCGCATGGACTGCAGGCTACATACAGTATACGAGATCAGAATAAGTATCAAAATCTGGGGTCGTACACCGGATATTAGCTTAGGTCTTTGTGATAGATCCCGCTCAAAATTATTGAATAACCCACTTTGCAGTTTTCGACATTACAGGCCTGGTTGGGGAAGGCAGATCAAACGAAATGCTAATTTCGTTCATGGTTATAATGTACAGTTAAATGGATGCAAAACTCTCTCTCAAGAGGGCTAAGCAGGCCCTTAGAACTTTGGCCCAATACGTACGTGTGTAATGCAATAAACTCGAAATTTATTCCAGGGCGTTTTCCTCGAGCCTTATAACAAATGCTGTCAGACAAATATATTCGGGGGGAATAACGTCTCGCTAAAAATATGATCTCCAGAGTAAATGAGAAACAAATTCTGATGAGAGCAAGATGGTGTAACGCCAGAGGAATTATGCAAATTAGGCCAGTCAAGAAAGAAGAAATAAGGCCCGTTTTGCATATTATTCCGAGCACGAACATTTTTACAATATTTTCCGGGCGAATTTGATGCAGAAAACTCAATGGAGATGTAATTTAAACACCAGAACATATTTGCGATTTTTTATGAAAATAAAAAACCGCATAGGTCTAACATTCGCTCGCATTATCGCATAGGGGCCCACACCGGATCTACAAAAAACATAGCAAACACACCACCGTATGTGCAATACAACACCGCCACAATAATAACTAAAATTACGGAATTGCCTAGGAAAAATGGAAATTTAGCTAGAAGAAATTTGAGAAGGAGATGATTACATATTTTTCGAAAAGCTAATTGGAGAACTTCTAGGTAAAACTTATTACAACGGGCAATAATCGGAGCAGCTACAGTGTACATGTACACGGATGCGCTTTCACAACAACATCTAATTCAAAAACTCGTTATAAAAATGAAAACTATCTTTGAAAGTTCATTTTTTCTCAGCAACTCAAAACTGTTCTCAAAAGTCTGAAAACATGTCTACTACAGTAGCTCGATCTGGCAGTACCACATACCAGTCGACAGGCACCTCAACCGAGTGCATCACTCCTTCAGAAGCGAAATACATTATTCAGTACCACTCCTCAAATCAAGAAAAGTGCATGCGGCTTGCTGGAGATACAGTACATGTATCCATGTATAGGGTTTCGAATAACTGCACCATTAATAATGCACGGTCAAGGTCAGCTTCCGTATATATAAACACAAATTTGACAGCGACCAAGCACTAAGGCACTATCGGACAACCGTTGTCATTTATTAAATGAAACACTATACATACATGTACAGTATATGCAGTAGGTTACATAACATTCTAAGTTTGTGATTTTCTTGCGCTTGTCCAGGCTGTATGATCCACACTAGAAAGCCCCCACTATATACAACTTGATGTTAAAAGAAATGGGTCGCAAAATACTTGTCCATTTCCAGTTAAAGTGATATGGCAATCACAATAAAATACTGTATATGTATTCAATTCCAGCACGTTTTGTTCCATGAGTAGCCTGATAATTTTGCCACTGAATCCCACCAATTATTCTTTTTCTTCGTCAAATAACAGGCTGTAAGCTGCATTTGTTCAATGGCGTATTACCTAAACCACTACTGGGAATATCCTTTGGAGGATTTATGTAATACTGGCTTTATGCGTTTGTTGTCATAAAGCGCCTGTTAATTTCGTGATAAAAACAGACACTCGAACGCCATTGTACATGGTGCGAATTGCATAGTTCGTCTGGAACACTGGATTGAAATAAGCTACTTAGATTTTGACAGTAATAAGCTTTATCGGCAGGGAGAAAAAACTTAATCATTTAATAGATTTTCCGATTTTCTCTGAAATATTTTAAAAGCAGTAGCGAAAAAAGGCGATATGGTGACAAAGCTTTCTTGGCAGAAATTCGGATGTGGGCCCGGGGGTTTCGCAGTTTAACAGCTATCGATTAAACTATCGTAAACTCGGACTACAAAGCTTTTTTTGCCGTATCTCGCTTTTTCATTTCCCTGGCCCATTTCACCTTTGGCTGAGGCCTCTGAGAAAAAGCGAGCCAACCCTGGATCAGCAGAAATCCGATAGCAGGTCAGGCGGCAATCCCGTCACAAGCAATTTCAGCATAAACGTTATGGAAACCGTTGGAAGCCAACAAAAATTATCCCCAGTGTGATCTCCATGCGAGAAATGCAGACTGACCGCAGTTGGGAGCGGCGTTGACATCGATCAATATCGAAACTAATACTGAATGGATTTCTCTATGACATTATAAAACGAAAACGCCATAAAACTGGAAGGTGAGAGACGCGGTTATTAGAAACCAATAGCGTCTGTGCCCTAGTGATGAAATGGTTCAACGAACACAACGCCATAACCAATGAAATAGGTAGGCGAGCGGAAAAAACAGCGCCATAAAATCCCGTCGTGTTTTATGGGGACGTCCACGTCCGCACGTTTAATCCATACCTAATAATTGTCTGGCTAGGATTTTATGCCGATAATAACCCTGGACTGGAGCGCCATTTTTGGATCTGAAGAGTCAAGGGACGACGTGCCATGAACAAGTGGAAAAGTACAGAACGCGTTTTTTCTGCTCTGTCACAATTTCAAGAGGTGTCCATCGTGTTCGTGATCCGTCCTCTCGATTTCTAAATGATTTAGTTTGATTTATAGCCAAGATGCTTCGGCATAGGCGTTCGCAAGGTTTAATTGACATTGACGGCTGGTGCCACGAAACACTGACGTAAATCACGAGCTAAAATGGGATTGCGAGCGATACACACAATCCTCTGATCACATTAGCATAACCAGTACGTGAACCACGTGTAGGCAGATGATAAATTTACATTAAAACCCGTTTTTAGACGACGACTTTCTCGAGTGAGCCAAATTCTTAGAAAACAAGATGGCGCTGCCGCCATTCTGGCCGTCTTATTTTCGACCGTCACTGGCTCATTTCGCGATCACGTACCTTCCCCACACCTTTAGTAACATCAAATCCCCAAACTTTCCCCAGTTCCCCAGGTTACAAATTATATTCCCCCGACCATTAAGAGTTTTACCATCGCCCAATATAAAGTAAAAAGAACCTGCCTTTTAACGTAGTTTTTGTCAATATGGTCATTGATTAGCACCACATCAAAAAATTAATGCATCTTATGCGATTGGATTTTTCATCAGGAGCATTCAGATGCTCGGAATTTGTCCTCATTAGGTAAATTTCGATATTGTCATTATAAAGCCAAATAAAAGGAACCAATCTGTCCTATTGGGGTTTTCTTTCATTGCGCAAAGGGCAACATAATCGATAAATGAAATTCCTTCTGGATTAAAATTGTAATTAAACGTTAGGACATCCCCTGAATGTATGAAAATATTTCAAACTTCCTCTGACTTTCCCGTGTTTCCTAGGTTCTGTGGGAACCCTGGAGGTGTTTCGTTGAAGAAGGCTTACAGTTGGACGAAACCTAGCAGGTCAAAACCTATAGTAGGGAAACCAGAAAATCTACACATACAATAATTGCGTTAGGATATCAAAAATCTCTCGTTGTGAGATATTGAACGATCTGAATCTGTGTAAGAGTATCAGGAATTCTGGTGAAGTACATCAGAATCTAGATGTAAGCAGGTTTATTTCCTAATAGTCAACGCGAAATGGTGACTAATACATTCGTTTCTCTTCAGTCATTTTTCCTTTCCATGACATCATCGCCTTCGGATACGAAAACATTGTTGGAGAAGAAGCGAAATGCGGTTATGGCAGTAGCCAGCGTTTTAATAATCAATTCACAGGTGGTGAACCAGGAAGGCAAGGCTCGCTCGTGGGGCTTGGGGCCATCAAAGGTCGTCCTAGATAACAGTCCTGTTTAATTAAGAGCGTACAGGGTGCCGCCAAAGCGCAGTCCACAGGCTTCGCTAGCCATTCATTCCAGAAGCGACACTGCATGCAGTGTTTCCAAACAAGCTGGGAGCATATCCGAGCCACGCATCGAAAAATCAATTTCCCATTTCCGTTAAGAGCTTATATGTGATTTTTAACATTTCCTAGACATTCCCTATCAACAGCCCTTCGCAATAAGATTGGCTCCGAGTCTCGTACGTGGCTGCTATACGCTTCTTCTTCTGAGGTTTAGATTAGCGGCACAATCGTTCGTCTTTCAGCATTTCCTCGACGCTCTGGGTTATTTAGTTATTTTTTGCCTCATTGTTCCTAAATGATCCATTCGTATGATAATGCCTGATTTTTTCCCTTTTCATTGCGACATAGGCATGACACAGATAAGAGTGCATGACGTACATATTATAACGTCTTGATCCGTTCAGCAGTCTTAAAAAAGGAACGTTTACGATGCGTGTAGAACGACCCAAAATGAACAACATAAGGCGAGATTGATACAAGATTTTATACTGGTATACCTATCCGCCATTGATCATACAATTTTACCCACGCTGAAAGCGCTAGTTACGAACATGCATTGCTTATGTTATAAAGGTATAGCGACTGGATATAAAATTCTTGAGGAGCCAGGCCACAGCATCATCACTGATAGTCTGATGGACGAAATTGAAAGACGTCTTCGCTCCTGATTAAATACATGTCTGTAACATTTTTTGTTCTTGTAGGACACGATGAAATAAAAGCCAACACGTGGCACAAGGGCCATCGACTGATTTGGAACCTGTTAGGTTTAAAAAAATTCGGGTAAACCACTGATGAGGGTACTGAACCCACTGGAGATAGTCTGAAGCCAACGTATAAACAATGTTGATTAATTGTAATTGGAAATGTTTGTCACGGTTTGTATATTTTTCTACCGCGTCCCCAGGTCATTATCTGGCTACTGTTTATTATCGATTACATGCTTAACGTTTTGTTAATTGTTAATTACAGACAACGAACAAAACTAAAGTGAACTTAATTGCAGCCTTTCGAGCATTGTTTTCCAACTGCGGATCACTCAATCTGTCAATTGCTAGAATAAGTTGCGTGACACGTAGCCATCGACAGCCTCAACCTAAGAATAGTATACAATATCCCTAGAGGAAATTTAAAACAAGAGTACTTCTGGTTGCTATACGAACTGTAATTAAAAAAGGAAAAACGCAATAAAGGAACCTGTCGCTTTCTTCTCACCCAGTTGTATTATACATCAAAATCTGTATAAAATCCTTTTTATGCAAAAAAAAAAATGGCAGCGAAAAACAACAAGGGAGGGAAAGCAACTTTAAAAGCCTCTCGATGCATTAAATAATGAACACGTCAGCAACAAAGGTACCCTGTTTTTGCGATTTTATACAAATTGCAAACGTAAAGTAGTCGCGGGGTTTACCGACGCATTTTCCTCGCATTACGTATACATGCGCGCTCCTCGTAAAAAAAAGGTTTAAAAAAATGCAAAAGAAATTTATGCGCATGATTGTATAGGCACCGCACAAGAGGTTATGGTTGCTAAGTTTGCGGGAAGCAAAATCGACCAACTGAGGAGAGAATTTGAGTCGGCATTCAAAAAAAGACCTATCAACCAGTTATAAGTATTACGATAACTGTATGTACTTTACATGTATATTGCCAGCATCTTTTTTAAGCATTAACAATTAACAGAAACCCCAGAAAGGACCACAACGACCCAGGCACGAAGAGATCATGCATATCTTATAGCCATAAATTAATTACTACGTTATGACGAACTGATTTGATAACTCCAGAAAGGATGATTTATACATGTACAGAAGATCCTCCTAATACACTTACTTGCTGAACATTTAAAAATGGCTACCACATGTTTACGTACAATGCAGATCATCCCCAGCATTCTCCATGTTGCCATCGAGTAAAACTTATTAATATCAAACAACCGATAGTATTGACTACCGATTTTCTGAATTTTATCTAATTTAATTGTCTACCTTTTGAAATTGCATACATGTACAGCAAATTCAAGATTGTTTTTTTTTTAAATTCTTTTACAGAATTGCTTGTAATCTCTTGCTTTAGTGCTAACCAATAACTAGCTATGTAACACGTTATTGATTTGTTTAATTTCCCTGACGTTTCCAGCTTTTCCAGTTCTGGGGGAACCCTGGGTATGGTACATTTGCAAAGCCAGCTCAGTGTAGACATTAAATTAATCTATATTAGCATTCTATATTATCAGATTTGCTGCGAATTAGGCAAAATAAAAAATACATGGTCCAGATACATGTAGATCATTTCTAGAGCTATATGAAAGCAAAGGAGTTACTGTATGTTGATTTTCCCCACGTCAAAGCACTCGTTTGCCTTGGAAGGAAAAATGTCATCTATCTTGTGCACTTTAAAATTACCACCTTTGCCATTTGCATAACACGTTATTTTCCGCAACAGCTTTGCATATTCGAGCCTAAACATAATTTAGAAATCTCGAGTACACTTGTGCAAATGAATCATACAATAAGCATAATATTACTTCGTCATGAACGACTTTTTGCGCGTATCAGCCAGCTTCGCTACGATAATGTAATCACGAACAGAAAGATAAACTGAAGTCTTCGCTTTGCTTTAAGGCAAACAAGTTAAAAGTATTTTTTTCCTGAAATTCCTCCTTCCCTCATTCGTTATAAACCTACGAGCTGTCTACATTCGTGCATACATGCATTAAAAACCCACACGTTCGCAATCAAACACTCGATATAAAAAGAAATCAGGAAAATGTACAGGGTGGCAATGATCTATGAAGGATGTGGAGGACGTGGTTCTTCAATCAAAAAGTATTTTTTTTGCTACGTTGCATACTACATGTAGATGAAGTTGATTGATGCTGTCTATGCTACGATATACATGTACATGTAGATAACTAGACTTTTTGGCAGTAGCTGAACCACAGAATTTCAAAAAAGCGCGTTGTTTCTAAAGACCCTTTCAGGAACACTAATTTTGTATAACGAAGAGGCAAATCGAAAAGTTGAAAAGGCTTTTTCGTATGTTAAATAACTTCAAGAATTAGTTTTGCTTTAGAACATCTTTAGCTACCTTTCTTTTTGGATTTCTCGTATGCATTGTACGACCAAGTTTTTCTTCTTTCGAACTTCTAAAACCTAAATTATTAATTTCTAAGCCTTGATGGCGTGTAACCGTTCGCTCTTACCTGATTGCCTTAACTTTTTTTTGCTCATATCTGAAACTTACTTCAAAATCCACGTTTTATTTTCTCACATGTATAATTGCCCTCACGAAAGTTTTGGAAATTACATTTTAATTCAGCTTATCTTCACCTATAAGTACGGTATATTGGAACGCAATTTAAGCATTACAAAACATTTGTGCTGACCATTCAACTAATTAATGTATTATGGTAGTCACAAAGACAACGACTTTTCAGCAGGCTGTGGCGATACTGTTTGATATCAATTAATAGAGGTTGGATGTAATCGGTTTGCATCTCAACTACATGTACTTGTAGATAGAGACAGTGTATATTAATTACCGATACATGTAGCTCGACGGGTTATAGTTTGTCGTATATCTGCAGAAGGCAACAATCAAATTTTGTTCCAAGCTGATACAGTACATGTTTCAGTGAGGTAAACGGCATCATTTCCTGAACCAAGCACTTCACGCCAGTATGCAAATCTGAGGGACTAAAACATGCATTAGTAAGCGCGATTCCAGCTCCCGTAATCAAAAATAATAATTCCTATTAACAGGGAATCGAAATTACCAATTAGCCTGTCGCATTAATGGGGCGACATATTTTATGAGGAAATTGCCTTTTCGCTAAAAGTACGCTGTTTTTTTTTGCTATCCGAAAACGTTAATGGAGTTGCATTTGTCAAAATGGAAATCGGCAAGAGGGAGAGCGAGAGTGGAATGAAAAATCTGCCAGGAATCTTAAAATGCGCACACTTTTATTATCGGCATACATTACTGGCTTAACATCGCAGCAATTTGGTATGCAAATTAAATGCACTTTGCTGCTATTTTGTCAATTTTTAATTTTTCCAAGAGTGCATCGTGCGGTGCCGAGTCTCGTCTAAACAAAATCTCGAATTGTACGCGGGAACGGCTGGCAGCCAGCGCCATTAATAATGCAAAGGACTTTAGATGCGACAGGAAGACAGCTTGGGGACGACGAAAACCAAAAACATCTAACAACATTACAATCAATCCATGGTCTCGTCCTGGATTTCAGAGAGAAAACAAGACTAGGGTCGCCCCAAAAGTTAGCATTTCGTCTGGAGTTAACCGAAATATCGCACACGAGACATTCGACCATTTATGCCAGCGAATTTCAAATTCATGAGTGGGCTAAATTTCAGCTTCGATTCTACCATTCGGCATCAAAAGCCTCTTTTGAGTTATTCGCATCATAATCTGCTTTTCTGAAGGGTTTTACACGAGCGCAGTGTCAAGGATTTGCCCTGGCTTTGCGGCTTGCATGGGCTGTGCTTTCCTTCATAGCCATAACCCATAGAATGGTTCATTTAAATTTCTAAATGTTCTGGCGATACCATAAACCCATTCAAAGGTGCAGTGTATGTTTATTTGGAGAAGGCACTCCATGTTTGAAAATTTTCCGCTCATGTCTTACAGCATTATGTATCTCACCATTCGCGATATACAGGTATATAGGCCTATATGTATCGTTATCAGGGTCCCCCCTAGATGCCATGTTTTAAAACAAATTTCACTTACCACCCTAGGCATTGGAAATGCAAAAAATATGACAAATTGTACATGTAGCATTGTTATATTTAAAGTTGTCCATATTATTGGACAACTTTTCTCAAGTAAACAGCAAATTTAGATTTTGTATCTTAATTTCGTTGATAGAATTGTTTGTCATCTCTTGAGTTTTGTGCCAACCAATAACTAGCTTTGCAACATCTGTTATTGATTTGTTGAACTACCCTGATTTTTTAAAAGTAAATCAATTTTCCCTGACTTAACCCGGTCGTTTCAATTTCCCTGACTTTCCCATGTTTTCCAGGTGCTCCAGGTATGTGGTAGTCCTGGTTATAAGTTGGATGAAGTTAGCAAAATAGATGACAAGAACAACAAAGTTGTTCTTGGTCCAATTAGATTAGACGTCTATTGCTGAAGCTATAAGTAGTGTGGTCCAACTATGGTATCTGTTCTATCATGTTTCACTGCATTTACGCGGTGTTGTTCCACACCAACATTTTTCCATTGGCAATCCGTGCCTTTGTTGTCCTTGAGTTGGCACCTCAGGCCCCAATCCATCACACGAGCGAGTTTTGATTTCGAGAGGTTTCATAATCCCGTCGATCTGGGACCCATAGGCCCGTTCAATTTAATTTGCCCGTTTAATCAGAATGCCTCGCGACACCCATGATTTTCTCAGATTAATTTTTAAAAAGCGACAACCTCACGAAAAGGAGGCATTTTTATGGATCATGTCATTACCCACGTGCTCTTTACAGTATACTGGAGGTAGGGGGACGAGTCTGTTATCGATTTCCCAGGCACACCCGAGCTATGCCATCTCTTGGCGAGAAGGCCTTGGCTTTTGTGGCGTTTTCAAAAGGAAGCCAACGAAATTACAAGTTTCTCTTTTAATTTCCCTGGCCAACAGCACGTATGAATCATGCAAGAAGCGCCAGGGCCCTCGCTCGCCACTGCGGCCAATTTTCTTCCAGTAATGCAACCTACATACACGGCATTGCTGATGAACCCTCTCTCTCTCTCTCTACGCTCTACGAGAGAGATAGAGAGAGCGAGAGAGGAGAGAGAGAAAGCCAGCGAGCCCATCAGGGATGCTCATGCACTTCTTCGCCAATAATAATAATTCTCAGCCAAATCTAATGACTCGCTACATAATGAAGTTTGGGTGCAGACTCGCAACACAAATGGATGTCGTGCGAGAGCTAATGGAGATGGCGAAAACCGAGAAATCCGAAAGAAAAACCAACATCCCATTGAACGTCCCCGATGGGAAGATGGGAAGGAGGATGGAAGGCTCGGAGGAACCGAAAATAACGAACAGCTAATGAAAAGCAGGGACCAAGTCGGGTGGAAAATCGACGGATTTTTCCGATTTGGACACTGAAACGGATATGCCCTCGCTGCAGTTTCGCCTTTGCCTCTGTTTTGGAACACAGTTGCTCTTTCCAAGAACAGATTTCCTGGGAATTGAATTCCTGATGGGGAGTCACAGTCACTTGGTCAGTTCTTCGTTTATGGTCTATATCACAACAAAACAGCAACCACTGATTTAAATTTACTAAAATGGGACTGGACTGTTATGGATTGAATGTCATTGCCATACCGATGAGATTCTATAGGCATCCATACTTTTCAGTACTTTTTTTCTCTATTCATGACCTCGGTATTAGTAGGATATGTGCACACCTATACAAACAGTAAGCTTCCCCAAACAGCACGTAAGCTTGGCTGGGTAGCTTGCAACTTCTTTTCCCAACTTTTGCGAGGTGTACACATATATCTATGCAACTAATACCCATGACCTCTGCTTCGTAAGGATTTCATGCTTAAGCGGTCCTGATACTCAATCCTGCTCCAGAGGGTCTTATAAATTTAAAAACATAATCAACACCAGAAGTCGGAAACGACATCTTAAAGGTTATATTAATAACATGCCAAGGACAAAAAATGGGACATCCAGACTAAGAATTACGCCTGCACTGTCTGAAAACCATGGTTGGTTTGCAAAGTCGAAGCTAAGAAGCTAGAAAGTTTTAAGGTTAGAATATACATGTACATATACGACGAGACTTCAAGAAACTCGACACCAGATGGTTCCAGTATTATTCCAGCGTTATTATGAAAGAAGGTAGAGGGTTCGGAGAGTTCGCGTCCTTATCTGCCCAATGAAAAAGAAAACTAAATGAAAATTAAAACTTGAGAAAGAAAAGCGCTTTGGCAAAGGTTTGGTTCGATGCTCCTATTCGCCAGTAAACCAGATTATTGGCATTTTAATGTAAAAATGCAGCCAAGCAAGCGAGCAAAATCTGATTCATGCCCGACAATAAATCCTTTCTCCAATATTTCATTAAAGGAATATAGCCGTATAAATATTGTGAATTTGGCATTCACCGCGAGTTCATTTCCAGTCGAAAGTTCTGATGAGAATTAGGCTAACATCGAGAGTAGGGCTCCAGTGCCAACTCTGCCAGCCCTATTTGGTCACCAGCTTCGAGTATGATTAATGTGAAAAAAGATTAAAATGAAAAGGACTGCATGACAGTTACATCGTCGTATGTGGCTGGCAACGAATTTAAAAAAACTGGCACTCTATGATAGTTCGAATACAGTCTTGGCCAAAGCATTTTTTCTTCGGAATATAAGATTAATGTCATTATTCCGTGGCGGCAAACGTTGAAAACCAACATTTCGAGATGGCTCACCAGTCGGTCCTTAAAAATGCCATCGTTTTTGCTTCACAATGGTCTGTAAGGCGGATTTCACTGAAGCGTGATTACTCACTGGCGTAAAATTCAAACTCCAGGATTTCTCTAGACATGAAAAATAGCGACGTTAAGCGCCCAAGTCGCACGTTTTTCACCTTCAGGAGAGAAATGCAAACTGAAAATTCCATTTTTTTTACCCAGATACAACTTCGTAGAAGAGAAAAAAGAACTAGTTTGCACGAAAGCGTTGCATAATGGTGTGATGGCAGCCATTTTAGCCTATACCAATAAACTTACTGTAGGCAGAGTTGAAGCCAGTGTTTGGATTGGGAAAACATTATCAGTTGAACTCAAACAAAAAGTAGATCCTGTTGGCTGCTTCTGCAATGGGAGAGGTCAGCAGACTCCGTCTCAGTGCGAAGCCTTGTATGGAAACGATTGCTGGATACATGAACTTGAAAACCTGCTTCACGTCAGCGCATAAAAAAAACAGCAGAAGGAGTATGCAAATGAGCTAGTTTGGATAGCCAAAGGGTAAAAAATTTGAATACGTTTCTCAGAAAAGCATTCAATGTCACCAGCCTTCTGTGATTCGAACCCAGGTGCAACTGCGAACGTCGAAGCGGACGTTACCCCATTACCACCCATTAGCAACTTGAAGATTTGAAGGCCTAGACGCAACAACAGCTGAGCCCAACAAGCAAAAACCTAACTTTGAAATACTAGTACAAAGTACCACTAAACTATCCCAATTGCAAATTCAAATATTGAATTAATTCACCCGAATAACTAGTACGAAGGCGTAAAAGGGAAACTAACAGCGAAAACATACGTGAACATGTATTGTACATACTGTATACATTAATTGACAAATATTGTATGCCTCCTATCGGTTCTGACCATGGCGTTCTGACCATCGCGATGGTAGAACCTGTCATTGTTATCCACTTATGTTCTCGGGGCCCATTCGGATCTACACATGTATGCCATCAGGCATTGGAAATTTCTGCCAAAGGACAGCTTTAAAACTCCAAGAAATTTAATTAAAACAATGATTATGGTGTCCATCCTAATGCGATGGAAATTGCCGAATAAATTTGGTATGATGGATTACACCCCCTATGCTTGGCATTCAATTACTGAGAGTAGGGCGATGAGTTGAATTGAATTAACACCTGGTTGTATAGATTTCACCCTGCCACATGACATGCTACTTGCTGCCAATATAGAGTACTGAGCTGAGTTAAATTAAGAACTGCAAACAAAATAGGCCTGCGTGTAGCTGGACTGGTATCGCAGACTTTTATAACGGTCCCTCACACGGAGGCGACACAATCGGAAAACACTCTTCAGTAGTCCATCACCGCACTAAATCCGTTAATATACGTATTCGGATACATAGCCATAACCCACCACTATGAGGAACTCCGTGAAGTGCCTCAGTAAAAACCAACAGCCCATCTAATGTTTCGTCTTAAATTTCTTTGAAAATTCGAGCCGCAGTGCAAACCTGCCTGGTGTCAGTTCGATCACACAGAGCTCAAGCAGGGTTCTCACTCCGATTCTCAAGTCGATTTCCCAGACAAGTTTTCAGTCATTTCCCAGACATTTTACATGACATTTTTTGAAAAAGATAAGACAAACGATGGTTTTATTCCAAATCTCCTTGACATTTTCACGTTCCCTGATATTCCCTGACGCTTTTCCAATTTCTTGACATCCCCTGATTTTCAACGACTTTCCATAAAGTGGGAGCCCTGTCAAGGCGCTAAGAAAATTTTGTGACAACTCGGGGATAAAATTTGACCCTGTAGAAGAACTTCCGGAGCAGCCAAAAATTTCCCCCAAACAGTGGGAATCTCAGTTTTTTAAAGTCCGATTGCATCTCCAAAATCCCGCCTCGAATCACGTCTGTCGTCGTCCACGGCTTCCTTTTGTCTTCCTACAACCCTTTGCACAAACAACTTCAGATTTCGTGGCTGCAGCGAAGGCAAACACAACAACAGATGGGGCTTCTCAATTTCACGAAGCTCTCGAGAAACAGGAGACGTGCACCATTCATTTATGTTTGGACGACGGCCTATGTACTATGTTTGGCCGCCGATTAATCCATCTTCATCCGGCAGATGAGTGCGATGGCTTCTCCTTCTCCTCCTCCTCCTCCTTCCCCTCCTCCAGCGTCCAATATTCAAATTCCGAGCCTGGCAGCTCTCTCCAGTGAGCGGGATAATTGCTCGAATTCGCCCAGGAAAACCCATGACCCGTGTAAACGTCGTGCCAGTGTCAGCTACAGAACATGTAGGCTGGTGAATCAATATTGCGACAGAATTAACACGATTCCCATGGCAGAGCATCGCCAATTAACTGCACTTAGGCGCGGCGGGTCATTTGCATTAGCGTTGGCTTTGGCTAGATGACTGCTGTTTTTTGTGCACGTTTTCAGACTGGTCATTTCGGACTGTTGAATTAAGAATAAGGCTGAGTTCCGTTGGTGGTCGAGGCAGATCGGAGTAGGAGTCCGTGGGGAACTTCCTCGCGGACCTCCCATTGTGGTGGACGAGGCTAATTGTCCTGTGTAATTATAAAATGCGCGAATGCAGACTGGAGGCAGGCTCGTTTAATTCCATTTAAAACTGGAAGTGGCCCAACTCCATAATTGGCCGTTTTAAGCAGCTCACAGTGTTCAACATAATTACTCAATAATACCGGCACTTTACTTCGCCAAATCCCGTCCTAATAGGATTAATCTATCTGCGCTAGACAGTCACCGGAAAGTGCTGACGAACAGGCTCGGGGCGCTGCACGCAGCACTATCTCCAGCAGTGCACGGATCCAAAAGGAGAGCATGGGATTTCTACGAATTCATTTTCCACCCCCATGAACACTGACTGGGGAATTCAAAAAACGACGAATAATGCTAATTTTGTTGTTGCGAAAACACGAAGTTGTTGGTCAAATCGAGCAACCTCGAGTTCCAGAGATGACCTTTGAGCTTCATAGCTTCACTGCCGACGCCCCATGGTAGTTGTTTCAAGAACTGATACGGGCCATCGCATTTCCAAACATGCCCGCAACATAAGATAAGTTTGGACAAATGCACGAATTCGCGTTCCACTGGCAGGCTTTCTTGCAATTGGGGCTTCGGTAGAGTCTATGGGAACCAGCATAGACACAACGAGAAATGAGCTTCTCCTAACGTCTAGCAGGCTCGCAGTGATTGCCTGGCGGTTAGGGGCAGCTAAATAGCAAATTGCAGTAAATTATTAGTTTAGGTTAAGCTAAACCAAAAACAAGGGGAGTAAAAAAAATTTCGTCAGCTAGAACAGGTGTCATTCTTGTGTACAAGACAAGTAAAGTTGAAATATACAAGCTATACGCGGCATGTAACCCGCTGCTGCCCATCTTTAGCCTAGATGCTATGAGTAAGGGCGCTTCTCCTAACGGCTCGCGGTCTCGAAGTGATTGCCTGGTGGTCAGGGGTAACTAAATCTGTTTACCTATAGGAAAAAATAGCAATTCCGACAGCTAGAACAATTGTCATATTAGACAAGTAGAGTTGATGTACAGTATACAGTATACTCCTCTGCTGCCAATCTCCAGCATAGATACTATGAGATAGTAGGCTTCTCCTAATGGTTCGTAGGCTGGCAGTGATTGCCTGAGTTAGGGCAGGCAAACTAAATAGATTTCATATTAAATTCCGAAAGTTAGGACAGGTGTCATTCTTGACTACCACACAATAAGGCTTGAAATATTTGGAGCAGGCGCCATACTGCAGTTCATCAGGGGCGACAGAAGTCAAAATTATAATTTACAAAGGGTTAAATCCAAGCAATGAAATGAGTCATTTGAAAATGATTAGCATTAATAACCAAGCCCATCATCTTCAAAATAATTCTCCATTAAGTTGGTGGACACAAATCCAGCTTACAGGCGTGGCCGACAAGCAATAAAAACCCTCGTATTTTCTGCTTAGTGTGACTCAAAGCTAAACTGAATCAGCATTACCTTCAGCCCACATTTAACTTCCTAGATTTGAATGTTAAGGAACATGCGCAATGTGCATTATCCGCAACAATAACCACGGACATTTCATGGAAAAAGCGGGTCTTTCGCAACGCAAGCAATAAAAGCAGGTTCTGTTGGTAGTTGTCGGTCTTGCATAACAGGAAAAGCTTTTGCAGAAAGCGTCTTCAGCCGCTAAATTCTCGCTGAAAGCCGCTCTTGTCAATTGCAATAGCCACGTGCGAGATTTTCAGTCTGTTTTAGGAGCTTTTAGCATTTATGTAAAGTGTGCGCAGAAAATAAACACTTCATCCTCGTTTAAGCTCCAGCCCAATACAATGTAGACAATGCACTCGGAGCCTCGCCTATTTTTTTTCTTCCTGCCATCTATTTTCCATAAGCGTCTGCCATTGTCGATTTGTTTTGCACTTACATTTCGGATGGCTTTTTTGTAGAGGCAGTTTGAACACTGATGGCTCCATTCAATACTGATGATCGTGTCGTTATACATCGCCATAAGACTTCTTATTGAAATTAAGGCTCGATGATGGAGGACTCGGTCTGGAGTAACGCAACTGACAACGTCCGTGATGACAGAAAGGCATAGCGGAAAAAAACATATTTGAGCCATCAGAGGGGGTTGCGCAGATCACGGGTCAAGAGGTCAATGCCATAACATCTATGGCGTGTGTCTCTCAACTGGCATCTCTTGGGAGACAAGCTTCTCCCTCCCAAATCCAATCCAAGAGTTAGGGCGCCTTAGTTCATTGCTCAGCGAAGAGATGGCGGCATCTGTTGCAAGTTATTGGTGGTTGTGATGAACGCAACAATAAATCACGTGGTGAGCTGCTGACTCGCTGTTAGGGTGAATTAATGCCTCAAAAATATTTGGTGAAATAGTTTCACACACTCATCCCTGGAAATAGTTCCTTTCGATGGCATGAGGCAGGATTATGCTTTAGGGTGTGCGATAGCGGGGCTAATAATTTAAAGAAAGCGTTGGAAATACTGCAGAATCAGGCAAGCTGGTTTTTCGATAAATCGTCTCAAACTCTGCTAGTCAGTTGCATACATGTATACCATTTTGAAATCACTATTTTGATGCGTGTTATTACCAGACAAAAAAACACTACAATAGCTGCCCTGAGTCCAGTGGGTGATTTCACTGATATGGGATGGCAGCTAAGGGCACTTACCCATCGGCATCCGGTCAGGAAACTGTCATCAGACAACGAGCTTACAGTTATACGGTCTTATGAGCGAAACAGTGTATCATCTTACCTGTAGGGAAAAAGAAAAAAATAAATATCATTAGCGAGGAAAATTACTTCCACCGTGAATGCAAAATCAGCAGCGACAATAAAATAAAGAGGATTGTGGGGTTGGCGCTTTTCTAACTGGAAGCACTACTGGCAAATGCGGGGATCTATATGCAAAAATGATCAATACGGATCAATAAGCGCGTGAAACGTGAACAAACAGTACCGAATTGTCCTAAAGCAGAAGAAAAACTCCCCAGCATTTCATGTCAGCACCATTTATTTTTATGTTCACATGACGTTTTGCGGGGGGAAAAATACGTATATAATAAAACGGAGGAAAAAAATCGAGCGGAATCGTAGATGCCATCAAGATGTAAAAATATGGATCAAATGAAATGATGAAAACCCCTTAATGTGGTTACGGCACGATGGGTGCGCAACGAAGGAAACAAGAATGGGAAGCCCGTTGACGCATGTAGAACCCATTCTCCCACATTTTGCGACCATTGCTACACCAGTATACTCTCTCTAAATTGGACGTGGCACGTACATGTATATAACAAAGTGGGATCACGCGCAAGTGGCTCTTGGAATGTGCTAGTCTGCATGTGTCCAAGATCAGTCTGCCGGCACTCGCTAAACACGCTAGCTTGTTTCATCCTTCTTTTAATGCAGTTTTATAGTCAAAAGCGCCCTTGTAGGTGCATCCGAAAATCGCTTTTTTTTAAAGGTTCAATAATAAAAATACTTTTTATACGTGAACAATAAAAAGCTACTCGAATATATTCGCAATCAATACGCAAGCAGCTTCTCTTGAAAGCGGCCCTGGCAGTGCGGTCCCATGCAGCAGCCGCAGGCACACACTCACACACACAGAAACGTTGAAAAAGGAGAATGGCATTCAACAATAAATGTCATATTGTATTGGCACTTCCGCTACCAGTTGATCGAATCAGAACAGCGAATGGCGCCCGTGTTTATTCACGGAGGTGTGAAATGCCCATTGCTTTTTTGGGTGCTTAGTCCCCTCGCCATAATGCAAGAGCTAGAGCTAGGCGTTCTATAGCTGTATTTGCCAAATCGAAAATTGGGCTTCTTCCTTCGACTACGTGTAGCAGGCGAGCGGAAAATCAGAGCCACTTCCATGGCGCTGAGCATCGAATTCTCAAAAATGCTAACGAGCAGATATGGAAAGTCGTCGAAAGCTTTCGACTACGATAATGTCAGTATTGGCTTTCAGATGGGAGGCATGCAACATGGAATAGATGTATCCAACTTAAGTACGAAGAGGAAGATGCAGTTGATAGACAAACCGAAGGAAGACCAAGAAGGGGGTGCTGGCAGGTGATGCATTTACAGTGCAGTTTTCATAGCTTTTCAGGTTGTGATATGGTACATGTAGTCAATGTACAAGTCAAGCCATATTAATATTGCAACCCTAAATGAGCTCTGTGCCATACCAAGATTTGTTCAATATTTGTTCTGCAATTACTTTTAGCATTAAGTTAGTTGTACAATGCATTAAACTCAAATTCTCAAGGTGATTTAACTAGCAACGTTTCAGTAATTTCCCTGATTTCACTCCTTGATGCCACGAAGAAGTACGTGTTGGCTAGTGAAGGATTTACAGTGTAGTTGTTCATGGAACATTTAAACAGTTTTTGACATGGTCTTCAATGTACAAATCAAACCAAGGCAACATTACAACCTTAATTGACATCTGGCCATACCAAGAAATATGTATTTTTAATGATTTTTTTTATTTTAAAAATTTGTTCTGCATTTACTTAGCATTAAGTTAACTGTATAAAGCATTAAACACTATATAAAACATGAAGCTAAGACAGGAATCCCCATGAAATTCTTAAGTGGATTTTCCTGACATTCCCTGACAGCTTTTCAGTCATTTCCCTGCCAATTTACATGTACATGAGCTTTTTAAATAAATGATAAGAATAATGGGTTATATCCCACATTTTTATAAAAGATGAAGACCGTCTTAATTTCCCTGACATTCCCTGAAAAGTTCACGAATTCCCAGTCACTTTTATATTTCCCTAACTGTCCGGAAAGTGGGAACCCTGTATACAGCTAGAAAATACTCTTCATTGATTTGGAAATGTCTATTAGCTCCAAATAAAAAAGAAAGGCGGTGTTTACTACTATACAGTAAGTTATAAGACCTGCTATACTCGAAAAAAGATGGCGGTATCTCGGTCAACAGCAGACAAAACTTCTGAAGCCTCACCAGGGTATTGGTTCTGTCCATTTTCTGATGGCTTTCCGTGACCATTTCTAATGCGATCTTCCATTTCTTGATTTAAGAGGAATCATTTCCAACAAATTTAATTCTCCGCTTCAGGTTTCGATGGCTAAGATTGCATCATCTGCAACGGTCCTCCCACCATGCACTGGCCTAACAACTGCGCAATGTGTGTCAAGGAGCAACCTAGGGGTATACGTATCCCTTTGTCTCTGAAGACTTCGATTGATCTTTACTTGATTTTATGATAGAAAGTTGCTTCTTAGAGGAGATAAAAGAGTGAGGGTCTACGGGTGGGGTGGAAGATGGAATAGCGGTGCTAGCAGAAGAAGAGAGAGAGAGAGAAAGGTTGCGGTGGTCCATTGCCATTCTGGAGAACGCATACCTAATGGCAGCACCTTTAAATTATGCATATTCCAGAAAAACACGGCAAGGAGATAAAAGTTAAACAGAGCAGCCCTAAATGCTTCAAATGGATTCCATTAAGAGGCACGAGCAGAAACTCTCGCAGCAATACGGAAAATATAAATTGCTGAAAGGGACTTCTGGGAAATGGTACCTGCCTACGTTGATTCCAGAAGGAGTAATTGGAAACAGACATGCTCGTTTATCATAGGCCTATGATAGGCAAACTTCGAGGGGAACCGAATTATCCAAGCACATGCACGACTGGTGGCAAAATGCGAACTTTCGAAAAAGTTTCTCTTTTTCTGCCTTCTGAGAAACTGGAAAACTCCTTCAGGTATGGGCACTGTTTAAGCTGATGGAGGACAACGAATAATGCTATGAATTCCTTTCAAATTTCACCATAGAATGAATTCCTTACAAATTTTGAGAATTCGAACTGAAAATTGTCCTAATCACGGTTCCCCCAGAGAACAAATTTCCAACTTTCCTGACTTTCCCAGGAGTTTTAAAAAATCCCTGACCACTTTGATCATAGGAAATGCAAAACAATTATGGCAGATGCCAGTGTAAGGGTTGCTGATATTACTGCTTATTTTATGTAAACAAAAGCTAGAACACAAATTTTCATATGTAAACAGGAATTTTAGATTTCTATTTTTAATAGATATTGATCCGAATTTGAGCATTATGAATTTGTTCCACATTTTTGTATTTTGAGCTAACCAATAATTATTTAATTGTCAATTTTCCCTGACTTTTTCAAAGTCTGGGGGTCTGGGGGAACCCTGTTAATAATCTTCAGTTAAAGATAAAATATATACAGTGCGTATCTGGATTTGCGCAAAAATTTTGAAAATAAGATGTTTTTGCAAAAATACATGACCGATTTGCACGTTTAGTGTGTAGTGCACATACGCATCTCGCAGGAATTTCAATGCATTCTTTTCGAGAAAAACTAATTGCAGCATGCTCGAGTTGAATTTCCAAATCACCCTTTCTCAGATTTCAAGCACCAAAGACGAACGTAATTACAAAAGGCGAACACAGCTTGCGTTTCGCATGTTCAGTCGATATGAACCATGGCAACAAACACATTCGGAAAACAATAAGCGCGACTAATTGTCACAGGCAGAAACGAGAACGATTTTCCAGATATTTAAGCGAATAGGCGCTTCGTTCTCAAAATGTCTTCAGGGAAAATGTAGCGTTTACCAGGTTCTAATCTCTAGAACCATCTTGAAAACGGAGAATGTTTCCGTTTCCACGCTGTAACCATTTCAATCGAATGCGCACAGAATTACGACCATTTTCGACGCCTCTGTCGCGTTGAAAATGACATAGCAGCTGCTATCGGTTCTATTTCATGTATAACGAAATTGGAAATTCAGATACACGCGTCTTTGTCACAAATAATAATATGATATTTTTGCCATCAAGTTGAACAATTTGCAAGGCTATCATCCTATCCCAGTAGATATGGCATAAAGGTCCGTAATCCACCATTAAAAAACTTAACAGAAATTTAATCCCTATTCATGAAACATACATGTATACTGTACTTTGAAATATTTACATGTATACTCACCACCAATGTTGTCAAAAGTTTTCAACCCATTTGCAAAAAACAAAACCCCATCAGGTATAAATAAATGAGATTGAAATCACGGCCAACGTTGTCATGCGTTTTCAACCCATTTAGAAGCAACAAATTTGCAAAAAATAAAATCCCATCAGGTATAAATGAATGAGAACCATGCGTCATCCATTGATACATGTAAATATTTATTTATTAAACCATTATCAGATGGACACATTTTTCATTGCAAAGGCCTTCAAGAATTGGATGAGCTCGTTCGAAGTCCAATTCCTACTGCCAATATGTTAATGCATAATATTGACAAACCAGAGTACTATACATACATGAACGATCGTATGTGGTAGTATCACAACTGGTAATTCAAAACCTTAATATACTGCATCCTAGTCATCGAGCCTAAGAAATAGAAGCCATCAGATTGCTTTCTTTCTATGCTTTCTAGCATTTTTTTCCCGAATTGAATAAACGAGAGTTGTGATGTAATGGCGATCAATCAAGACCAGTCAAAAGCCTTGAGCAGGATTGCCTTTTGTTGGGCTTTCTCAGCGAGTATATGATCTCGCAACCATTATGACATTTCTTCAGATATATCAGCCAACGGAGCTCTATACACATCGCAAAGACTTTGAAAGACTCGATAAAACTACTTCTATTGGAATTCCTTGGCATTTTTGGAATTGCTTGTTTAGGCGATTTTTTATTTGGTCTCTCCATTTCTCATTTTTTATGTCAATCCAATGTTCGGCAATGTTTACTCTCTAAACAGCTGAAACTTTTCATTCTAAATTGGATTCAGGTTTTTCCTTTTTTGCAGTTTTGTTAACGTGGCGCTGAACTCTGACCTCCATTTACAAATAAGCATACATTTACAGCTGTATTGAATGTTGTTATAGCCAACCTTGCTGATTTAAAAACGTACATGTACAATATATGTATGAATCAGGAATATTTATGTACGATTTGCGGGATTCTAAATTTTAATCTTGTACAATATATCAAAATGAAACTACATGCGATATACAGTACATGATTATACTGTATATCTTGTTAATTCGAATGCTTATCACGAACACGCGAAATGTGAAACTGGGTAATGTGAAATAGTGTATCTATGGATTGTTTGACATAATTCAATAACGTGCAATAAACTTATCAGGTATTAGTAGGATACATGTACAGTATGTGCACACCTCCCTATAGAGTGGGCTTACCCTAAAAGCAAATAAGGTTGGCTGGGCAACATACACATTTTTCCTTTTTTTTCTAACATAACCTAGCCTTACGCAATTTAGCCTAATCTAATCTAACCTCACCTATAGCAGATAGTCATACATTAGTTTAGGTTAAGTTAAGTTTCATGTAGGTTAGATCACGCCAGGTTAGGATAAATTTGCAAGTTGCTCCGCAAAGTCTATGAGGTGATAGAAGAAGCCTACATTTTGCGTGGTGAGCGCATATGCTACATATACTAATTACCATTTCGATGTATACATATACAGGACTGTTGTTAATTAAGTAATAGGACAAATTTGAGCAATCAAAAGCATGTCTAACATTCTCCTCACAAGAGCAATTGATAAACTGAATTCTTTTATTCAAATTTCAGTTTTGCACGAAGTTTCCGTTCACATTGAAAACCAGATAACAGGTGAACAAATAGTAAACTAAGGTATGTTGACAATATACCACAACACATTGTTATATGTTAAATTAGTTTTAAACAATGTTGTACAACTTGTTATACAATTTTATAACACCTTCTCGATTACGTGGATCATCAATACTACACTATACATGTACATGTAGGTTAAATGACATTTTTCTTTTCATTTTTAAACGAGTTGTATAATTTTCCAATATACGAGGTTTTGTTATACCTTAACATTCATGCATGTTAGAAAATCTCGAAAGGCTACCGCGTTAACTTCCCAAATTTGTTTCTTTCAAACGGTGAAATTTCACTCTTAAATTTTTTGCCCTTAGGTGCCTATGGACTATTGTAGTCCTGACAGTGGCGAGCTTTGGCAATGGCTAGCTGACTGAAGATTTCAAAATCAAAGCAAAATCAATAAGCACTCGTCGATTCCGAAATACGCTCGTATGAGTGACAAGTGAGGTTAAAAAGAACCGCATTTCCATAACAGAGGAAATGGCAGCGACCATTCACAGCACAATCAATACCCATAAGTCCTATTCGCAAAAATTACATTTCTGATGTTCCAGTCGGATGCAAAATTCGGAGGGCGAGGAGCGATTAAGAGGCCAAAGCACGAAAATCTCAATTAGAATAAGCAGACAATGCAGCAGAGATAGGATGGCATAAAGCTGTTGCACTCGCCATTTATGATTGACTGGTCAGTCCATGCAAGCTGTCGTACGTTTGAGGCACGAGGTCAGCCATCTCAAAATCGAAAATCAAGTTGTAAGAAAAGACACAAAAGCCAGTCCGAAGGAGAAAAAAAAAAACTGACATTTTAACAACTGGCGAGTGACACCGGGGCATGTTGCGATGTCAGATCCGAGTTAGTGTTTATAGCGCGGAGTAGCCAATGTCCATCGATATTAATCTGCCATAGAAGCACGCGCGGCAAGTATATAGGAAGATCATTAGAGCAGCAAAAATAGGATTTCCTTTTAGAATGACAGTGAATTAGATATTAAGGCGGTGGTGGCACAAAAGAGAGCACAAAAAGAGATGGGCACAATGCAGGGAATGACAGGAACAAGCCAAGCAGAAGGTGGTGACCACGGGCTATAAACGCTTAAGGATGTTGCTGGGCCCGATAGCGACTATATACGCAGCGATTTCTGGCAGCAACTACAGTAGGTATACGTTGCTAGCTTCAAAACAGTTTTTAAATACCACGTTTTGAAAATAAATGCAGCCGATTGAAATCGTTTGCATTGTGGCAACCATATAGCAACTGCCGGAAGTGCCATTTATAAAAAATTCAGCAGGCAACGTTTGTAATTTCAGGATGCTGGTAGTCAATCCCAGACATTCGCGCCATAAAACAAGAGCTACATTTTTCGAATGAAAAATTAATGTCAGATTTTTTTCTATCCAAATAAAATATTAATAGTTTAAAAGCAGAGCTTTTTCGGGCCTGGAGGTAGCTCAATTCCACAGCCCAGAAACCAGTAATTAAATATATCATTTGACAATTCGTATGACAGATGTGATAACGCCATGAATCAATGTCCTATTATTATGGATTTTATTTCACTGGACGCCAGTTAATGCAAACAGAAACGACGTTACACCCATTCCACTGAAAAATGATCTTAACAAAGGCTAGCATTTTCCCCTCTCGTTATTTTAACGATGCCGTTTTAGGCTTCAAACTGAAAAGCAGGAAATGAAGAGGAATGCTAAGAAAGGTTGACAGTTAGATATTACCAAACAACTGATAACTTTTACGCTGTATAACCGGTGTGTACACGTACGGTGTATAAATAACCTGGGAAGGGGAAATTTATCACAGCCAGTAGTTCAAAGCATCATGATCGTTTACTGTTTCGTATAGAGCAAAGTACTACTTCATGTCTACATGTACCTCTTGTTAAGGCTTTCCTGAATACACAACTAGTACGGGTCAACCCAAACCTTAATTTTGTTTATTAGTTTCCTGTCTCTTTAAGTGAAGACCAATTTTATTAACCCAGCGTTTCTTATACAATCAATGGTTTTCTCGCAGCATTTTCATTTATCCGCCTAGACCAATTCCAGTCGCTTGTTATTAGATTACACCTAAATATACGGCCTAACCCCATTGGGCAGCCGTCCATTCTGCGGGCGTCGTCAAAGGAACATGCCAAAAATGTAAAGCTGTTTCGAGGTAAACATATTACAACCCAGGGCTACATAAATAGCCAAAGTAGAAGAGTGCCAAGGAGCGAGAAAGAGAGCGAACCGAGAAAAAATACTAAAACTATTTTATAGAGCAAAAGCTTTTTGGAGATGGTTGAATGCTTCAGACGTGATAAAAGCGGATATGAAGTCATAAAAGACGACCATCAGCTCCAGCTATAGAAAAAGACACAATTATCAAGAGTACACAAGACGAAGAAGAGCTCTCGCCATAAGAAATCAAGTAAAAAGCCTGCGAAATATTAGACGTGATAAAGCAGGTTTTGCGGACTGACCCGTGAGGGATTTACCCACACGGCCTGGAAAAGAATAACGGCCTTTAGCTATAAAGTGGGTCCCACTGCCGAACCTATGTTGGACCTAAGGGAAATCACATCCTGAATCATTGCCACCTCCGAGCATCAGTCTCTTCTTAAATCGCATTTTCAACTTTGAATTGGACCAATGGGCATTAATGAAAGCTGGACAACGACCACTTAGGCGTATCGGTGCCAATAAACTAACCCGAAATCCAAGAGATGTTATGGATTATAAGGGACACCCGCCAGTTTAAACAATTAAACTGCGTGACAGTCAAAGGTCTGACATCGCAGGAACGTCCATCAATCTAACGTCGTATAAACATAACCTCATCGGGTCTTAGGAAGAAAGTTATCAGTATACAGGATGAAAAAAACAGCCAGGACTACACACAGGCACACAGTTCACGTCAAGACAGCTGTGAAGTGACAGATCCAATAAAACAGTTATTCTTCAGCAACTACAGTAGTGTACCATTTCTCCCTTGATGTAAGGGGTAATCAAAAGGCAGTTCGTCGATGCATTTGTCAGTAGGTAAAATGGGAAAAATAGTAACAACTGCTTTGAGTGAAAGTATTTCAAGGTCATGGTCATTGTCAACCAATTTAGACACTACTTCTAGTGCGAGAAATCAACTGTGAAATACGCCGATTAACTCAGCTTTCTGACTTACAGTGTATGTTCGAGTTCCTTGTTATGAATTCATGCCGCTACGGAAGGTATGCAGTTTTGAAAGGCTACAGTGTAAAGGTGAGCTCAATGTTGGTTGGAAGTTTGGTGGCCATGGATTTTAAAATTTCTATTCCTTCAGAATTTTTTCCACTTCAATCGTTTTTAAGTTATTTTGTTTCTTCCATTCTTGGTATTCTATTTATGAGTGAAACATTTAAATACGAGAGCTTTGAATTCGAAAGCATATGAGGTACAGCTTCTCATCATTCATTTCTAGCTTTTGAAAACAACAATTAAAATATAAGCTTAAAGCATGTTTGATCTAAATGTTTTATTATTATAGCATCGATCCCAATAAAACAACGTTTGGTGTCTACAAACTCCAATATGATGATATAGCATTTGAAATGGAAGCAATTTGCAGATATTCTGAATTTCTTAATGTAAGAATCGTATCTAAAATCAAACTCTTTGTTATAAGCTTCAAATGCATCATGTTCAACCGGAACCCTTATGGACCTGAAACACCAATCCCCTACCTACATGTAAGTCTAGCACTATACAGTATATACGCAAAGTACGCCGGCACCCTCAAATAAAAGGAGCCTGGAGTACAGCGGTTGTTACTCCAGATAAAAACAATCAATTTGTGAATTTTTACTGTTTAGGTGGCGAGGCTTTGGATTTAAAACAGTTCAATACGAAAGACTTTGAATTTGAAGAGCATAGGAGGCACAGCATCCCATCATGCAATCCTAGCTTTTGAATACATATTGAAAATAAACTGTAATGTGGGAAAATACGTTGGAGGGCATACAGAAATCTATAGTGCACACAAAAGAGAAACAGATAAGACACCGGAATAAAAATGTGACATACTACATGTGTGTTTAGGATCGATGATCTTCTTTCGAAAAACTCGACCTTAGAAATGCACACAAAAACTGGTAAAATAGACAAAAAGAGGGGTATATGGAAACAAGCAATTCACGTAACATTTCACCTAGAAAGAATGAAGGGATGGCCTTGAATAGGCAATCCTTCACAATGTGCATGTAGAAGTGGCTGGCATTTCTTTGCATGCATTCCAAAATGCCCTCAAGCAACCTGTTTTCCAGTCAGGATTTCACAAACCATCATTAGTGGATCCTCCAGAAATCATTAACTACTTATACTCTCTACATGAAAAAATTGTTTCGGAGTTTAAACCAAGGATAAAGTTTTGAAAACGCCATCTAGCATAAAATGACATTGTGAATTGATGCAATTGGAAGAAATTGTATTGTGGAAAAATGTGTCATGCAAAACCTAATGCAACATCAAAAGGGTATGATATAAGTTTACAACTTAGTAAGAAAATGAGTGTTTGAGCAACCCAGCGAGTCATTGATATCAATCCTTAGAGACGACTCGATTTTGTCGATCAACAAATCAAACAAAAATCGTTAAGGCGAGTAAAGAAATATCCCATTTGTGCAATCATGACATTATTCGACAGTTATTGTACGACTGTTCTCTCACTGGATCGAAATGCCGCTGAACAAATCAAGGAAAATCAATGAAAATGAGAGCCAGTAAATTGCAAATAGTGAGTGGCTCACAACACATGTAAAGGAATTTCTGATTTTGTAGCAATACATGCGCAACAATGCAGGATACAACATATATACGAGCTTATTTGAATTTCAATATGTAACGAAGGCCGTGGTCAGACATAGAGAAGCCAAGAAAATACAGTATACACGCAGGAACAGGACAGTCGACTTGAAAATCCAAACTGCGTCAACCACAAGGTTACCACTAAGCCAACACAGCTAAATCGTGACACGTTTGCAAATGATGGTGAAATACCATTTCGATTTTTTACCAACTTCGCCAACTTTCTGCTGTATCAAAAGGAACTCGAAGAGCCATGATGGCAAACGAAACCCACAGAAATTAAAATCAATAGCAAATGCCATAGTTTAGACACGCGCAGTGAACTATCAAGAAAAGTATGATGTATTGAAAATCGAGGAATCCTAGACCTTAAAAGGAATCATTAAGGTGCGTTTACACGTGATGCAAAACATCATTATATCACTAATTAGTTTTTACTCCTTAGTACAACTTGTCATTTAACACCAACTCGATTACGCGGGTCATCAATGCTACAAGATGTTAAATAACATTTTGTCTTCTCATTATCAAACAAGTTGTATACCTTAGCAATACAAGACGTTTTGTTGTACGGTATAGTATTTAGCGATATTCCAAACATCACTACATGTAAATGTATTGTAATTCTACATACATGTACGTGCGACGAGTTTGTTCAAATAGTTCACTTTAATACCTCATTAATCGAGCTTTAACCCGTGGATATCGACATAAAATAGGGACGATTCGCATAATTTTATTTCAAATGCAATGCAACGCCCAGTCTTCGTACATGCCAAGTGCGATGAAATGGTAAACACGATTTCAATTTGTTCCTATTAAATGGCGAGGTGAACCCTGGTTGGGATTAAACAAGATTTCACAAAAGTGCATGTTAGGGCAGAAAATACGATGCCATTTACCCCGCCTTGGTCGGGACTCTCGACGTAGAAATTTACAAACACGTGGCGCGAAGATTGTTTTCGCGTTGAAAATTATGTGCGAGTTAGAGCTGGGACACAAATCACACAATAAATTGTGTTTTATTGGAGAAAATAAAGCCCCCTCCCTGCGCTTATGCAGGAGCTAGCGAAGAAACGGCAGTTCCAGCTTACAAAGCGGGGTTTCAACGTGCATTAATGCGAAAGCCATTTAAGAAACCCAACCGCCAGAAGTGGTTAATTCCACACGAGGCGCAATAGTGGAAATGCAAAAATAAATTTCCATTATAGATACCTTTTATGCGGCACTCATAAATGCATAGAGAATGGAGAAAAGGGCAAAAAGAAGATCACGACCGTAACGTCAGGCTTCAATACGGACTTATCTTCCCTGTAGGATTAGCAGTAAGGTAGGCCAGTAAGTTCATCAAGCTGGGAGACCAAACTGTTAAGGACAGTGCAGTTTTTGCTTCAATCTGCTAGCTGAATTTTAAATTCACTGCAGGAAAGCCAATTTAGCTAAGCACATTTGTTTAGTTGCGCTTCAACGGGGACTTTGCAATGATACGATTAGCGCCATCTACATGTACATGCATATGGTGCAATATTTCATAATAACATCATGGTGGAAAGAAGTGTACGTGTACTTTCATTGTTCAGTTCTTCTTAAACAGAGTAACTTGTGCGCGAGTGAAGATTAAAGTGCCAACAACAAAGCAGTCAGTGGGAATATTAGGTTCATTAAATGCAACTTTTACAATAAAATGGCGTCTAATTTTTTTATCCGGATGTTACTAGCAGACATGTGGTGGTGCACATGTAAAATTTCCATAGCCTAGAGCCGTGATGTATTTTTCGGTGCTGATAAAGGACCTATAAAATGGCGTTAGGGTACGGTACAACTGATTATGCAGCACAACACGCAAGATAGGAACCAAGGGATGGGTCCACAGGGCGAGCTACGAGTACAATGTGCATTTTATGGAAATGCTGTCGATGCACTGTATAAATTCAAAAGCCCTAAGCTGACTTCCTTCTGGTGGCGCATGCTGTCATCTCGCAGACACGTGGTGAACTAAATTCTCATTTCTTCTACCAATGATTTCCTATTACATGTAGATGCCGGAAGTTCACTGCGCTCTAAGTCACTATGTAAATCAGAATCAATTATAACTTCAGTTAAATCGCATTCAGGGCTGTAGTCTTGAGGTCCCCAATTCGTGAAAATTAACTTTGCAAACTTAGCTCGGGGTTAGGCATATCTCCTTCTATGAACTCCTTTTGAAAAATGAACAAGAATTATCAACAATTTAAAAGCCATGTATAAACTGAACTGATTTCAAATCCCCTTGGGAAAAGAGGAGCACGATTTTGCAAAGCGAGTGGCGACATCGAAGGGGCTTTCATCGACACAAAAATTGTGAATGAACGTTTTTGGCTGACTCATATTAGTTTGGATTTTTCCATCATCACCTTTAACTCGTCACCACCTCGTATGTTACTGACATCACCGAGTCAAAGGTCAGTAGTAATCTTAACTGTTTGACCGACCTCATGCACTCACAATCGCGATATCCTACTCGAGTTGGGTTGAAACGTACAGTACATGCAGGCAGTGTTATGGCCCGAGGGCCATGAGGTTTCCCAATTAATTAAATTAATTAAACATATGCACGAAAGTTGAAAAAAATCGTTTCTCGCTACTGCGAACGACCATCTGGATAAGAATCACGACTACTAATTGTTGTTCCACATAATTCTCTCTTCCAGTCATGCATTCGCAATATCCGGGATGTGGCCGAGGCCGAAAACGTGATGCTGGCTTTTTGATTAATTCAATTTGTATATTCCTTCACGTTTTTAGCATGGCAAAGGGCCACTTGCGAGCGAAACGAGCCCGGAGCAGAACGCTGTTATATCTGGAAAACGCTCTTTTATAGGGCCATCTTTTTGATATCTCGTTTTCTCAGGCTCCGAGTGGCCTCCAGTAAAAAAGCGCATCTCGCAGATTAAAAACACGAGTCCCACGCATATAAATACAAAATATGTAAAAATGGGCGCATATTTCGTAGACTTAAAAAAGCGCAGTCAGCATTCAAAACGACTCTCTCACTCGCTCGCATTAAGTTAATTTCAAAAATGGATTATATTATGTACACATAAACTGGCGAGATTTCTCGGAACCAAGATTCGTTCAACTATACTAATGTTCGCTCCACGCGATAAAAATCAGTAGTTCGCCATCATTTCAGCCGTTTGCGTTAACTGTTCGGTGTTGTTACGCTTTTTTTCACAGTAGCAAAACAGCGGGTGGAAATCGAAGAGAAGCAAAAGGATGCAGAAAACCAACAAACGCAGGAAGAGCTGAAAAATAATCAATGTTTTTCTGTCTAATTTGAATACTGCGTGCGTGTCCATCATCCGTAATTAAAAATTAAAGTCGTATAGTTGGTGCTGCGATGTTCCAAGTATGAGACCCTTACCAGGATTTCTGATACAGCAGAATACAAAAGTATATACAGTGAAACCTCTCTATGTGGGACACCTATCTCACCAAAAGGGTGGAAAATCATATTGACTGTCAAAAAAGCAATTTAGTCAGTGTGAACTGTAATCTAATTCATTTGGTTTTTAATTACTCACTACTACGCTTGATTTCTGTTTCGATTGGGCTGTGTTTTTTTTTTTTTGGCAAAGAAATCGTCCCACTAAGGAGGGTTTTCCTCGTTGGCGGCACATGAAATACTTCCGAGTTACGGGATGACCCATTTAGAGGGGTTGCCTCTAATGTTAATTCTAATACACGTTCGATACAAAGAAAAACTGTCCCACAAGACGGGGTGTTCCCCTGGTTTCACTGTATAATTTCAATGGCATGTTGTCGGTCTCAAAATCAACGAAAACATCCTTTCCCACTGAATCTGGACTTCCACGAACGTCTTGTACTTTTATTAACCCATGTTTCCTTTTGCTTCGATATCGGATTGTATTTACAAATGGGAGTGCTCACAGAAAATGACATCATCTACGTGAATTGACATACAGCGAGTTGTCTCTGATTTATGTGCACATTTATGAGAAGCGATTGTGCATGACGTCCAGCAACTGCGAAGCGACTTGATAACAATGCTCTAGCAAGTTCTGCTGCAGCAGCACGAGGGAAAAACGAAACAAAAGCATCAATTTCAAGAGACATTTGAGTAACACTATGGAAACGATCCATATCATGTGATATATACTGTACCAGCTAACGGCTGAGAATCATCTTAGCGAAAGTTGCCAATTATAGAGCGTGAATAACTGCTTTATTTATACCGCTTCCCACCATGCACAGTCAACAACTCGATAAATCCAACGATGGGTGAAGGGAAGATTAAGCGAAATTTGTAAAACTCGCTTTTGTTCAAAACACTAATTCAATTTTGGAGAAATATAACTTGTGGACGTTCTTTAAAACTGTACATATGTTGTTGAAAATTCACTGCATTGATGGCATTGCCATGATGAAAATGTCCAAATGGCTAGATCGATGGATAACAAAACACCTGCGCGCTCAGAAAAGAACTAGTGCAGATATTTCTGATCAAGACAATGTGAAAGACCAATGAACTTGCTGCTAATATTCCACCACGAAGCATAATTACATGCATTGCAACCTTGCATAGTCTGAGATCGTTTTCAAGTGGCCGTGTGTGGTAATCAATACTGTGGAATTCATATACTGTAAGCTTACCTAACCTAAGCCTAAGCTAACCTCACCAATAACCGATAGGCATACATGTACGTTAGGCTATGTCAGGTTAGATTTTCCAGGTGCCCAGCAAAGCCTCTGAGCTGTTAGGAGAAGTTCACTTTAGCGAATTGTGCCTCTGTGCCCATATCCTACTAATTCATGTACCAAGTCAATGTGCTACCCCAGCGACTCAGTCGCCACTTGCACCTGTATTAAAACAGTACATGTACCTATAGGAAACGTTGCTCAAAAGAACATTAGAAAAGTAAATTCCAATAATGATGCATATATCAGTAATGTGGGACATTAATTACCGTCTGCAAGCCAAGAATGCCATTTTATTGGGCATTTGGAAGAGCCAGTGCCCCCAACTGCAATTGGTTCACAAAATACGAACAAAGAAAGCGTGCATAAAAAAAACAATTAATCGCAAGAGGTGCCACCGAGGCTGCATTCACCAGAGCTATCAGTTAATGGTTGCAGCAACGGCGCTGCCTTGCATAATTCAGCGTTAGTACGCTAATTCCAGTCAGCCATTGCACAGGTGAAAGTGAAACGCTGGCCACGCCCCGCCCAATTATAACCCTTCCACTTCTGCCTAATTAAGAACGAGCACGCTGCGGAGTTGCTCATTTGCATATGCACGTACCAGTTTTGATCTCATGCCAAACCAGTTAGGTCCACACCTGCAGTGAGACAGCATTCACATTCAACGGCGGCCATCTTGAGAAAGACGAGAACCATTAATAACACCGTTGAAAGGATATACTGCAGCTTTGTCCAATAATAAATGTGGCAGCAACGAAACTCAAGAACTTCTTTGCTTGCCAAGACTTCAGAAAGCAAGGGGCAGCTGACGTCAAGACTGATCACTACAGTAGTTTGCTGTTGCAGAGTGTGATATCTCGCACTCAGTTAAGGGTGAGCCTTACACCTGGCCAAATGTTTTCGTGGAATTTGTCCATTTTTTCCGTTTTTGCGGTTATTTTTAATTTTTTCATTATTAAAAAGTAGTATCACCCCTGGAGTATTAAGGTAACGATCATACAAAAATGTTTTCATAAAGAAATCTTTATTAATTTCACTACAAATATGTAATGTTTGTTTACATGTACAGGGTGTCCTGAAAAATACAATGTAAACAAACATTACATATTTGTAGTGAAATTAATAAAGATTTCTTTATGAAAACATTTTTGTATGATCGTTACCTTAATACTCCAGGGGTGATACTACTTTTTAATAATGAAAAAATTAAAAATAACCGCAAAAACGGAAAGAATGGACAAATTCCACGAAAACATTTGGCCAGGTGTAAGGCTCACCCTTAAGTCACTGCACAAAAGGAATGCACTAATTGGTTTGATAACACCGACATCTTGAGGGAATTTTAAAACCAATTAGTGCCTTGATTTTGTGCACGTGACTTCAAGATTGCCAAAGTGCGAGCTGCCACGCATCTGAGGGTCTAGCAAGTTGAACTCCATTCGTTTATCTCGGAAAATTGACAACTTAAGAAGATCATGCGATCAGTTATTTTTGTAATCAGTTCTGATGGTTATTATGAGTGTCTACTATCTTGTTAAAGCTGCATCTGGCAACTTAACGAGCGCAAATTTTGTCTCCATGGATAATTTTCATCATAGTTGGGAAATACCATACATGTAGTGTAGGAAAAGTCATCTCTGGCTCACCTGTCACAACTTTTGAAAGATTTGAAAAAGAACTTTAAAAATCCTGCAACATTTGTAAAGTGCATAAACATTATACTGCAATGGATTCACTCGAAAAAATATCTTTTATTACACTTCAGGTGTTCTGAGCAGTTATTTTTTACAGGAATAATCCATGCATAATTTGAAAAAACATCGAATAAGTGACCGCTCACTGGGACGGCTCATGCAGATCAGTTGCTCAGGAATATCACAATATCCTTTGTCAAGCTGAAAAGATTCTGAACTCTCCCTATTACTGCAAAACTTTGATATTGATATTTCAGAATCATCTTTCATAATGTTTCACCAGAATGTTTTATTTCTAAATAATATTTTTGTTACTTTTCCAACAAGTTCTTTTTCCAATTTTCAAGTTAAAAATGGTAAAAAGTGAGCCAGAGATGACTTTTCCGATAACACTCATGTACATTTTCGTGTATTTTCAATTATTGGCAACCATTTCTGTTAAGACTAAAAAAATAGTGCCCACAACGTCATGCCACCTCTGCAGATACAACACGCCTTTAGAAACAATAACCGAGTTCAGATATTTTCTCGCCTGCTTTGCCTCACGCGTGATGTCACGAATCATTTCAATCCAATGGTTATTCCAAACCATATATGCACGCCATTAGAAATTCCCAGGCAACTTTAACAACAACAAAGAGATCGATTTCATCGTCGATAAAAGCCAGCCTGACGACGAAGGGCATTTGTCCGTCTCATCAATGGCCGATTATCGGACATTTTTTAACTCTGGTGTTCATCCATTATAGATTGCTCCGTCGCAGTTAAAGCCCAGTTAAGCGGACATTGAGTGATATCACGTGAGACACCCTCAGCGTGGACAAGACAGAATCATAATTGACCGCTGAGTCATCGGGACGGCTCAGATGACCAATGGGAACGTCAGGCACTTGGAAATGGACGATTCACGCGCGCAAAATCCCAACGATTAATCAATAGGAATCCGTATCAGCACTTAAAACCAGGGAAAGTAGTTGATGCCAGTTCGAGAGAAGATCTACTTTTAGAAATACTCGTATAGTGGAAAGCGGTCCTAAATTTGTTTTGATGAAACTCGTGCAATGAACGCAAAAACTGACTGATATGAAATCCTGATACGACCATAGGCCTAAACTATCGATGATCCAAAAATACACGCTCATGTATCGGTACAAGAAAAAGCACTCTGGGTTGGATGCCAGCACAATTTCTCGTACATTTTATAATCGACGAACGGAAATTAGGCGACTGTCTGTACACTAGCAGAAATCAACTTCACAAAATGTCTGCAACAAATACGAATTCCATACAGTGGAACCCGCATAATAATATTAATGTACATGCATGCAAACAGTTTGACATATAGCAGCATATCGGAAAAGGGACAGCTGTTTAACCTAACACATCAATCGTTTTCATCGCTTAACACAGCTGATTAATTTTGACAGGGGTAGATGCACGATTACGGGCTTGCTGACCAGCCACAGAAACAACGGAGCCAATTCTGTTTGAAATGTTAAGATGCTGGGCAATGCAATTGAACCTATCAATTTTTCAAAAAACGCTATATAAAAAAGGTTATTAAAAACTGAGCAAAGGCCACGCCTGCATTGCAATCCAATATTACCAATTATTTAAGCAACTTGTTACGAAACGTTTAAACAGATAGAGTTGCTCAGCCATTTAATACCTAAAAACTAAAGCTCGTTCAAAACCTCCCTATATAGTCAGCAACTATTCGTAGACTGGACGTAGACACTAGTGCGGGTGTTACTAAAGGTCGTTTAAAATTTCGCACCAGGTGAGAATCTGGCCCGAGGGGCTTCGTTGTTCTTTCACACAAAGACGTATCTCCTACCTCTTTGAAACCAGAATAGATGCTATTTCGACCGTGTTTAGGTCACCGATCCAGACTACGTAAACTTGTGCATGAATTTGCATTTCAGGGAAGTTACCAGGCTTCCAAACCTGTTTGTCTGTAGTTCGTAATGTTTTTCAGACAAAGCGAAATTAATTACTAGAAAATTGCGACGCACCTCTCTAGGAATGTATAATTATACGCTGTGCAAACCTGGTTGGAAAACGCGAACGGTGTATATGCGAAGTGTATATGACGGAATTTCATCCCCATTTTATCGACAAATTTCAAAACTTTCATGCTTTCGCAGATACTGTACGGTGACATTTGCAATTGATTTTGCATATACATGTACATGTATGCTATAAATACAGCAAATTTATATTGGGAAAAAACGCAACATAGTAAAACAAAGATGTTTGTTGGTTATTTCAAAATTTCTGGAGCACTGCACGACAAAAGTTTTGATCAATTTCCTTGTAAAGTTCTGTGAATTCATTTTGGTGTGTTAAGCCACGGTAGTAGAGATGGAGGCAAGCACGATAATTCGCTAGTTCGGCGATTTAAGCGCCACCTGAGAGCAGAATCCAGCGACGAACCTCGCTCCATGGGCCTTTTTTTCGAACGAAGTTCTATGAGCGATAATAAATCCAATTGGTGGCATTTCAGACATCTTCAGTTTAATTAAACTTTATAATGGATGATGAACAACAATCGCGTATCGAGCAATTTGGAATTAACGGAACGCCGAAGAAGACCCGCAGCAAATAAACAGGGAAGAGAAGAAAAAAACCATCTCATCAAAAGGCCCAACTACGACAAAGGTAAAGGAATGGCGAGAGATAATAGGACGCAATTGGGGAACGAATAGTTGGGGGTATGGATCAAAGGGGGTTGAGATCATCAGTCATTGTTTTCCAGCCACCGGTTTAATTCCAGGCCCAAACGTGCCTTCCGCTGCATTCTGGGAGCCATCCTGTTTGCCGAAGCAACGCGTTTAAAAAGAATGCAAACAATTTCGTTGTCGTAAATTAAGAAAACACGTGGGACAATTACAGCCGAGCTGATGGAGAAATTTCCTAATTATCAGAAGCGTAATTATGTCTGAACGGATGGAGCAAGAGTAGTTAAAACAAAAAAAAACTGGCAACTTCTAGGTTTATGGATGAGTAAGGGGTAACTTCGGTATTGTTCCTGCTTCGACATACATGTAGATAAAGCGAAAGAGGGCTTCTTCTAAAAGCTCGTAGTATGGCAGTGATTGCCTGGTGGTAAGGGGCAGCTAAATCACAAATTACTTATTAAATTATTTTAGATTAGGTTAAAAACAAAATAAGAAAAAGGATAGGATGAATTCGGACAGTTAGAGATGTCATTCTTGTATAGCAGACAATTAAGTGGAGTTTAATTATATTGTAATTATCATATACCCATTTTAAACAGTGACTATACCGAAAGTTAGCTCATACAGTACACGTGTCCCTCATATTCGCAGTGTGACACATGTAGTCAACAACGCATATTGCTCCAGTATGGAGGTTCAAATTTAGGACGACACGTAGTTTTTATTCCAAAACTGGTACAGTGTATCATCTATAAATTAAACAGCATGTCTAAACTAAAAATAAAATGACCTTTGGTCGCCTTTGACATACATGTACCTCGTGCAAACATTGCACCCATAGAGCGTACGATGGTTGCGATTATGAACAGCAGCATGTGATGTAATGTTAAGTGCCAGACTGTTGCTATCTAGCCAGCATACTGTACTTTAACGCTATCATGAAATTGGAAATTGCCAACAGGCGGCAAATAAATTACGAGTAAACAAAATCGTAACCGCCTTAACGGTGATGTGAAGAGCTTTATGGTAACAAACCTTTATACGCTACAAAATGCGGTGCCAGCAACGTTACAAAGTTCATAACTGAAAACTGTGGCTGGCCTGGGCTGAATCAATAACTGATCAACAATGGCATAATTCAAAGGCGTCGTAACCTCATGTGTGAAGGCTATAAGGCTCGATAAATTGGAAGCTGCATGGGAATCAAAGAGGCTGCAAAGTCGACCATCATTTTTTCCAGATCCTGGAGCACTTTGCTATTCAGCGTTGGTCGTCCAAAGTTGGTCTATTATTCATTCAGCGAATCAACTCTTCTAAAACTTACACTTGTTTTTACTTTTTTTCCTTTTCGATATTTCTCGTAGTTAGCCTAGCGAAGAAGGCGAGAGTGAGACAAGCCTAGCATAAAGAAGTTATTGAAGAAGAAGAGCTTTTTTTAGAGTTCTCCAATAAATCCAGCTATAGTGCAAAGGCATTCGCATGCGAGTCACACCAGTCCCCGTTAGGCCATAGTCACATGTAGTGCTAGTTTGTTCACCAAATGACTTCTATTTTACGTCAGCTCAGGGATTGATTACCCAAGCGGAGGATTTAGATTCGGGACTGCTTCTTCCCCCTTCTCCCACACTTTCCCTGCCGAGGAATATTAGACACCTTCGCGTTTGCAGAGGGCTAGAAGCTGCAAAAAAGATCGAGAGACAAATAGAGAGAAGAAACCATCTACATAAATATGGATATGAAATAGATCTCTAAAACTTGAAGAAAAGTGAAGAATATCAAAAGTCGTAAAAGGCATTCTTTCTGCTGGAAAACGTTGGCGATGCAAGCCGGAACCGGAATCAGGGGAGCGGCAAAAGCAGAATGAAGAGGGAGCTGCGAGGATTTTAAAACATGATTACGAATGCTGAAAAAGACGAGTCGTCCATTTTATAAAAGGAAGGCTATTTATGGACTGGAATTTCAAACGTAGCATGCATGTACTTGTATATACAGCACAACGTTCGCTTATCTGTAAGGTGAAGCTAACCAAAACATTGTTTAATAAGCAAAATAGTAGCCAGATTTTTGACTGTTTGTGAAATGCGCGAGAATAGCTTCTAACATTTGTTTACAACCAATTGTACAGCATATTTCATGAATAAATATCTTTATTGCCTATGGAGGAAGCAAAGATGTCTGTCATATTCGAATGAGTCATTGGATGGCATTACATTTTTTGCATAGATGTGATCGAGGTGGAGTAATATTCCTCCAACGTTACAACACGACATTTATTGGCAACCAATTCATCTTTAATGGGCGACATTAACATTATTTATAACGCAATCTGTGCATACAAACGTATTTCAGTATGGAAAAAGTTTTAAGGCCAACAGCTAACTGTGCATTTAATTTTGAATAACAACATTGAGGATTTCAGCATTTTTCAAATGCAATATCACTATGTAAATACCCTTATGGGTTATTTGCTGGAATACCTGAATCTGATACTGAGCCGATGGTATTAAATCCCAGTCTTTCAAAGGGATGATATAATATCATACTCAAAAGCGGCCGTGGTCATTGGATACTCTCGTCCCACATGCGCATTCTCTTGGGCATATCTGAGCGAAGGCTTAGTCTAGAAATCATATTTCATAAGTCTCTTAACGTTTACTTATTGATAATGAATTCCACTACAATCCATTTTCCTAGAAACGGTATGTCGTCCTCAGAAAAATAACTTAAATTTTAAATTATATTAATATTCACATATGACCGGTGTAACAGGTCTTGGTGAATTTTAGCAATATCTTTTAACATTATGTACGTCGACGTATTACCTATGGTCCCCTTTGAATATGCAATTCTGGTCAGTCAAAAACTAACCCAAGTTATCGCAAAGAAATGTCGCTGTGTTACTAATTGGGGGAAATTGCGGAATGAAATAGTTGACAGTAAATATTTAATAAAGGTAAAATGCTCGTTAATTCAGGTTCTTACACTGCTCACCATGCGGTTGCAGAAAATCAAAGCGAAAAATAATAATCAGGAAAGTGTAATCAAAAATGGTAATTAATCAGTCTCACTCAACCTGCACCACCCCCTGAACACAATTTTAATTGAAATGCAAAATGCTTGATCAAACAAGCTTGACAAGTGTTTTCATATAATGTACAGTGTAGGCCTACGCAAAAATCAATCTGCTTAATGAGGCACAGCGCCGGGTCTGTGCAAACAAGCAGGTCAGGCCCACACGCATATCAAGCCCACATGTAAACGTTCTAACGTCTCGTTTCATTCAATAGTCGTTTTTAACACAAAAAAATAAATCCACCTTGTTTGTTTTGCTAATCCAAGCTTATGGCATCCTCTCAATGTCATTAATAAAAGAAAGACAAAGGCCACAATCATTATGCTACGGTGTACGTAAATACAATAACGTCATTGTGAATTTTCGCATAATATGGATAATCACGCTGTCCGCGACACTCGTGAGGTACCACAAGATATGTATGTGGTTGCATTTTTGAAATAACTACAGAACTAACCTACTAGTATAATAATCGCGTGGTGCTGGGCAACTCACCAAATTAGCAAGCTCGAATATCGATTCATTGAATAGCTGAACTTTATTGGCCTTTTACGAAATTCGTCATAAACAGGACATATAGCAGAACCTATTTCAGTATTCCAACTTGTTACCAATATACAGTAACTGATTCAATCGTCCAGAAATGAATTATAGTCCGTATATATTCGACATTAATATTGACTGCTGGTCAGGGCATAGTGACGGCACTCGCTTTACTATTTAAGCACAAACCTAAAATAGTGTACATTCAGACTCCCAGCTGGTGCTAGCGCAATATACATAAATAGACAGACACTACATACTGTAGCACTGTTTGCGGAAAAGTGTATTCGGATGTGCAAATTCAATTTGATGGAAAAATGGCATCGTCTTTTTGCCCGTAATTGAATTGTTGCAAATCCCTCTTTGTAATCAGCAACGAAAATGGATGTAAATTTATGACCAACAGGAAAATCTAATTTACTCTAATATTATAGGGAGAGGTTGATCGAGGCGAGTTGTATTCCCTTTCCAGCGTTTTCCTTATACCATCCAATTGGTCAATGCGCAGCGATAATTAGGTGAGGATATGATCCGAATAATTGCTAAAATATCTCGAATAAAATTCACGTACATACGCTAGATAACATTAATGTATACGTCTCCAAATTCAACGCGTATCCAGTTCTGCCATGGGAAGCAAAGTAGAACAGCTGCAATGAATCCAAAATGAGCCCAAATAAACCGAATCCAAAAAAGGACACCAAAAACCACATTGGAATTTCACGTTTTCAGTTCGAACATGAGTGGCGAGCCCAGCCATCCGAGCTTCAAAAAGAAATTCGAGAGGGACAACAGTGACGTCACTTTTGGTTAATGCAGATTTTACGCAAGTCTCTGTGACATGCAGAGACAAATGGACAACTTGACAAGTCAACTTTATGTCAACTTCGAGTTGGAAAGCAATAGTGGCACAACATAACCAGATTCAATCATTCAAGTCGTGAATGATTTTCTAAAGCATGAATCCCAATACTCCTTGAATCCACGTGTGAACAATGTTAAAGGCCGAGCTAGGCAACGATTACAACATCTAATTACCAAAAATATTCAAGCTTAGACAAACAAGCATTTTTCTTTATCTGGACCAAAGTATAATATAAATATGTACTGTATAATGTATGCCAGTGGCTGTATACTGTATGTAATTGAAGCTGGCTGGAATGGGCAATGCCTCGATAAACATACATCAAGCTCACGACTGGTAATTCCTCGAACGTGTACGAAAATCTTGAAATCTTAAACCATATTATATTACTTGTTTAATGCCCAGTGTGGATTCCATTCCCTTCACATTGTACTGAGCATAGATATCAGTATGTGCGAAGGAAAAAACAGTAATGGTTTTGCACAGCAATGGACTGCGCATGTACTGCTCGCTCTATTTCTTAATATATCTAGCCAGGTTCATAATCGTTAGCCCAAAGTTTTACAACCAATAAAATTTTTTCGCACCAAATATATGTAGCTCGTAATATTTGAAGCAATTTTTATACAGATAACTTCCCTTTCTCCCCATAAGGGGTTTTCCGTAGCCATTTCCCGGCACATAGCTAAGCGGAAAAGAAATGGGAATGCAAATTCGGTGTATATAAAAGAGACCATTTTGGCTTCGGTGCAATTGCAATTGGTGGTGGGAAAAAAGCTTAATTGTGGACCAGAGAGAAAAAATAAATGTCCATCAAGCGCGCCAGTATATTGCCTAATAAGCTGGAAATATCACCGCATTTGCATAAGCAGGCTACATTTCCATTTGGAAAACCGTGCCATTACAACACGATTGGCATGCGAGCGTGAGTCAGGGAAAACCAAGCGAGGGATGAAGAAAAACCTCGCTTTTTCCTCTTCATTTCTCCTTTCCCCTAAACAAAAATTAATTCAAACCCAGACGGAAAACAACCTCAAAGATACATGTACGTTGAACAATTCCTCCCTTTAAAACTGATGGTGGCCATGAGACAGTGCATGTCAAATATTTTCATAACATTATCCCTCACAGTCCCTTTCATATCATGGATCCCCAAAAATTTGTTTTAGTGACGAGGATAGGTGGATATGAGGATAGATGGATTTTTAGTGTAAATGCATGCACTGTACATGTATTTTTCCTTTCGGACGGAATACTGCAAGCAATTAAAAAAGAACACTGGATCACAAATACACCATTTTATGGATATTTTAAATACCCTTTCAGAATTATTAATAATGACGGAAATACTGTAGGGGATTTTTTTGTTAAAAAATCAATCCCACATTTCCATATCAATGTTTATTTAGTAAGATTACATATTTACAAACGCCCTATAGGCAAAATTAAAAATAAATGAATCACAAATTATTAATTTCAGCCGAAAATTTCATTTAAATATATCCATCTCTGGGTTCATACCAAACTTTGCAACTCAATTTCGCTGACTTTTCCTTAAGGTATGAACCCTACATCTATCAAAGTACATTATGTCGTAGCACTGGTGACCAACAGTGCTGCGACATACTTTGATGTGGATCTACAGCAGGCACAAGTAATATTATATCGGCTACAGTAACACTTTACTTACTTGGCTATAAAGTAAGAAGTGTAATTTGTCCATACACTGTATATTGTATTAGGTCAAAAGGTAGAAAAGATCTGCATTATTTTTTTTTTTTGCTTTTATTTTATAATACAACCTTTCTTCCAACAGGAAAAAGCCAAAACTTTTATTTCCGAGAAAACTCCGAAAATGCTATTACACTTTTTACGATATTTCAGCAGAATTTCAGCACTAGCCGCGCTGTGGCGACACTTGTTTTTTTCGAATATACACGAGTATTTAGCCAAATAATGTACTACATGTACGTGATTTGAATATGCGACGGCGTCTCCTCAGTCTCGAGTTTATGCAAACCATTTCGGTAAGCGCAGAAACGTTATTAGCGTATCTGGGTTATTTTTAATACAGTGAAATTGACTTTCAAAATGTATATTTCAGACACAATGTTGCCAATTCGTGCGCGCAGTTGCATGATAGTGCCTCTTTGCGTTGTTCCTTGCAAACAATGCGTGCAAAGGTCAGACGAAAGACAGTTGAAAAATGGCGGAGAATTTTATGTTAGGAGGTCATTGATATGCAAAGGGGGAGGGAAGGTGAGGCACCCACTCAAAGGTAGAGCGAAGGTGGGGGAGCATTCGCAAAGTAAAGCTTAGTTCGGCCAAAAATGAAGAAATAAATATTTATGAGGATTTTATGGCTAATGTGAAAGCTTTGTTCAAATAAGGCCATTAATCAAATTTAACAAAAAGGAGTCGCAGTTGGAAAAAAAAATTTACAAGTAGGAATAAACTAAGAAAGCAGTTTTACATGTATATCGTACTTGTAATTATAATACGAAAAAGCTTGGGTAAATCAAGTGCATGTATTCGCAAAGACAAATAAGTTGGCGAATACGATATCAACCATTCACTACATACAGTATCAATACATGACAATGGAATCATAATTGGGTATCCCATTGCCAAAGCATAGCAGAATGTACTTTGTAGACGTCATTTTACATCAGTGTACTCTATTATGCTCCAAAATTGCTCTGGGAATTTCGATTAACACACTCCATGTAGTCATACTAGTATGTTTGTCAAAATACATAGGGCCAACATCTACAGTATTTTGTTGCACGAGTTGAGTACTCTCTCCATTTCTGAACTTTGACTTGACTGCTATTGAAATTTCTCGCACCACCCTGTACAAGAAGCTAAGTTGATCTGAAAGCTAATGTGCTGCCACGACCAATCCAGACAAAGCCAACTTACAAACGCCTCTTACAGGTAGTTATGCATCCCACGTAAAAATTCGTAATTGGCGTTCATTCCGATGCAACATCACGCTCTGCTGCCTTTGATGGCGATTACGTGAATAGTCCACCAAATGCCGTTCAAAGTGGCTGCGCAATTTCTAATGTTAAATTTTTGAGTTCATCAAAGTTAAAGCCATGAGATTATGCGTATCTCTGGTGTTTAACGTGCTTCGCCAAACAGTGCATGGCTCCTGCATACAATAGTACTGTGAACATCCGCGCGGACCACGGTTAATCGAATCATTGATTTTCTAATATAATCAAGAAGAATGCAGCTAAACAGATGTTTACAAAAAAAACTGCCCATATTAATAAAGTCGTGCATACATGTATATTCCGTCATCAAACAAATTAGGATTTGAACAAACGAATTGGGAGGATAAACTACAGTGTAGTATCTGCTCCAAATGTGCGCATAATTTTTTTTTGTCAAATCTGTCTTGTATTTATCCTTTTACAAATAACCTAAAATAACCTAAAAATGTTAATTTTTTATTTTGCCAGCCCTAATTGCAGGCAATCACTACTAACCTAAGTGCCATTAGGAAAAGCCGACTTTCTCGAAGTCAAAGCCGGAGAAGGGCAGCAGCTGGGCATATGCCCAAGTTCAGCAGTTTTCTTTAATGTCGTTTTTTCTTCTTTTCCTATGTTTAACGGGCAGTTCTCCTCCAACCCCTGCCATGTTAAAAAATTGAAAAATTGTATACATAACATCTCTGCGAATAATGAATAAATCGTCGTGATAATA